>APFE030333028.1:0-16810 GCA_000404065.3 Pinus taeda
GCATAATAAAATTGAAATAAAATACCAATACTTATCCTTTAATAAATCCTTAGCTTCTACGTTTGTCCTTATTCCATACACACTCTGGATCAGTTGCCACACCCAACAAACACCCAGTTCCTTCTCTTCAACCATGTACACATACATATAATGTAAATCATACACATACAACCACACACGACATACAACACCATGCACCTACACCTAACATACAACACATAGACCTACACCCAGTGTACAACACAACACAATACGTAATCCTACAACCTGGTATGCAACAAAATACATATATGTACATAGAATACAACACAACAAATACATAGTACACGACTACACAATGCACATACATAGTACTACATGCCTGCAACACAACATGTATGACATGCACACAGTACCACATGTACACCATTACCATATGTACAACATGTACATAGTGCCACCTGTCCATAACACCACCTTCTCAACGTGTACACAACACCACCTGCACAACATGTACACAACACCACATGTACACCACAACACAACATGTATGACACCCGCATAGTACCGCATGTAGACCAGTACCATATGTACAACATGTACACATTACCACTTGTACACAACACCACCTGCTCAATGTGTGCATAACATCACATGTATATGGCACCACCTGCACAATGTGTACACAACACCACATGTACACCACATTACCTGTACAACGTGTACACAATATCACATGTACACAACACCATGTGCATGACATGAACACGACACCACATGCACACAACACCACTTGCACAACGTGTACACAACACCACATGTACAACATGTACTCAACGCCATATGCAAACAATACCACTTGTACAATAATGCACACAACACCATATGTGAACAACACCAAATGTACAATCATGCACACAACACCATATGTACATAACATTGCATATACAACATGTACATAGCACCATATGTGCACAACATTGCATATCTAACACGCACACAACACCATATGCACACAACACTGCATATCCATCATGTACACAATACAATATGTACACAACACCGCATATCCAACATGTGCATAGCACCATCTATGCTCAGCATTGCATATGCAATATTCACACAACACTATATGTGCCATGTTGTACATAACATTGCATAAACATCATGTACACACACTATATATACACAACACCGCATGCACATAACATCACAGATGAAACATGTACAATATATACAACATATGCACAACAGTGGCACTGCACATCTAAAACCACATTGTCTCTACTAAGCAACCTTGCTTCAAGTGTCTCTCCGTCATCCATGCTTATCTAAGAATGTCGCAAAGCACATTGTTTTCATTCTGTTGATGTATCCTTCAGCGTTACCTATCATAACATAAACATAGGCATAATACAAGCATACAATATCAATTCATATCCACAAGATACTGACCTGAGAGATCTATGAGGCTACTCTTCCCACTTGATTCTTCATAAAACAGGAAACTCTTCATGCCTTTCACTTGCATAAGAAATCATTCCTCTACAAGAATGATATCGGACAACCCTGTCAAACAATGACATAGATACATAGATACACATTTATAAACATTAGCATAAAACAACCATGTTCGTGTAAGGAAACGACATACATACACACATATATACAGATAAATATTAGCATTAAATAACCATGATCTGTGATGACCCTGTCAAACATGACATATATATATAAACATCAGCATAATCATGATCATAACATAATTACCAGAAAACATAAGGTCAAGGTTAAGAGAACTCCCTTTATCTTTGCATGCCATGAACAACATTGAGAACAATCGTTCCCAACATAGTAAAGGCATCTGACACCTCAGATCCATTCACTTCACCTTTCCTGTTACCTTTCTTATTACTGTCCTACCATCGTCTGTTTACACCAATGGATAGAACCAATCCAACCAATTGTCATATTCTTACCCTCAACTTTCCTTACTCATGCACTGAGCTTCATTCGAGTCCTACCTTACATGTCAGGTACCACACAACTCTCCCCAAGCTCCATTAACTTCCTCCTTCCCCAACCAATTCCCAACACTCTCAAAACAATAAAGGCAAGACCGAGAAGAAAACAAGAAGAAAAACATGGAAAATCAATAACAATATGACACCACAAACAAAGTCGCATGACCATGCAAAAGACAAAAAAAACCACAATCAAGCACAACAAATCACCAAAAGACCAAAAGCACAAGACTAACAACATACACCATGACTCAATCCCCATGGTTACCAGTGCTTCCAATGGAAAGCTCAACCTGAGCCTTCTTCAAGATTCCATGGCAATTTCTTTTCCATGAAATCCCTTGCATCATACTACCATCAACACATAGCTACCAGTGCTTAAATAAGCATAACAAAACACTAGTTACTTTTCCTTGTTGTGGCAAGCACGTTGCTTGCAACTGAACACATTCACGCCATCTCTCAAGGGACTCTAATTCCCTTGACAAATCCACCTGTAACTAGAGACTAGCTAATATACCTGTTAAGCACAAGTTCATGAATCTAGAACATATCCACATAATTATTGTTTTGAGGCTTCTGCAATTAGTGCTTTGTGTGTTGTTTTCTTTCGGAGTTCTCGCATTCATGATTGTTTGTATCGACGTTTCGAGCTATCCACCGTGGCTCATCATTGGGATAGATCAGTAATTGTGTAGGACAGATCTCCTTGGGCTTGAATAAATAGGGTTAAGAGATGCACAGGGAATGGAATCCGACCTTGCCGGACTTGTTTTGTAATTTTTGGGTTTTGATTTAATTATATGCTATTTAATAAAATAACATAAAATAATTTAAATTAAGTTTGAAATATTTAATTATGTAATTGAATTGTAACTGTACAATTCAATTACATAATTAAATATTTCAAACTAAATTTAAATTATTTTATTTTATTTTATTAAATAGCATATAATTAAATCAAAACCCAAAAATTACAAAACAAGTCCGGCAAGGTCGGCTTCCATTCACTGTGCATCTCTTAACCCTATTTATTCAAGCCCAAGGAGATTTGTCCTACACAATTACTGATCTATCCTGATGATGAGCCATGGTGGATGGCTCAAAACGTCGATACAAACAATCATGAATGTGAGAACTCTGGAAGAAAACAACACACATATCCACATAATGTCAGACAATATTAAGGTTAAGAAGACTTCATGTATGCAAAGCACTCATTCATTTAAATTAGGGTTTCCAAACATAGCCAAAAGAATTCTTGTCCAATTCCTTTCTTTTACCATTTTTACCTTGTTGCAATCTAGGCTTACTATGTACTATCACATCACCCAACTGTTAGTTACATTAACTCATCAATTGTTACCTTGTCATGCTAAAACCAAGCATGTTTCCTGCATTGTTTACACATGTCAAACATATGTTCCAAATATCAAGACAATCATATCTATCAATTTGAAATCAACTTTTACCAAGACTAGAAATCATGTCATAATTCATAGTCAACTCATAGTCATTAGACATAATACTACAACTATCACCTATTACACTCAAGTACATGTCAGCTATCTCAACACATATGCATTAGTACAATCATCCTAAAACAAGATCATTCATTCAAGCACTCTTACAGACACATGCTCATATCATGCAAATCAAACATTCAAACAAACTATAAACGTCCATGTTAGATAAATCAACTAGATGACATGATAGACACCAAACACTCAAACACCAAATAGATGACATAATCAAATAGTCAAGAACCAAATATATGACATAAGCAAACTCATACCTTAATGTATCTCAGGGGAGGCTATCTTGTCTACACAATCAAGCTAGATTAACATGATATAACTTCACAAGATATCAACTCAACCATAGGTAGGGTCATGATATTCGTAATAGTCAATAGCTAACATGTTCATATCATAAACTCATAAACATTTGTCACTTATGCATAGTAATCACATATGTACGATCATTCTATATTAGTACAACACAATGTCACAAATAAGTCAACTCATACCTGAATGTCATAACCCTGACCATTTGCATAGGCCAATCCAATTTAGTGTAATACATATAACATCAAGATCTTAATGTAATAACCCTAATCATCAAGTTATTAACATATAACAACAACAATTTATATATCACACTCATCAACAACATATAACCTAATCATCAAGCTAACTATAAAATAACAACAATAAGTTAACTTATAATATACTCATCAATAACATATAACATAATCATAAAGTTATCTAACATAAAACAACAAGATAAATGCATACAACCATGTGTTACTACCACTCGTGACTATTTGATACATGCGTATATGACTATACTAATTTACTAGCATCTATCATGTATGTAACCATAACATCAATAGACATGTACATAAACCTAATGTATATAACCCTAATGCATATAACAGTCCATTAACTAACATACCTGCATGCCCAACATCTAAACCTAGACGACGACATGCTCTTGCCTCGAGGTCCAATGCTACAAATTCACTTTAATGATCTGCATCTCCTAATCTATCTCAGCCAACACATCAACATCATAACAACCAACAACATCATGATGACCTCACAACGTATGTCTGACCTACCATACATTCATAGCAAATGCACATATAATCATACACTCATGACGACACATCCCACCATAGAACCCTCAACCTTCACATGACGACATCACTACTACTATGATCAACACCATGTAAATGCAACACACACATTGACTACAAGCATAAGCAACACATATGCATCTGACATAAATGCATGACCAACGCACTGCCCATCCAGTTCGAGGGGTGAACCATGCTCTAATACCACTTTGTGGTATCAGATATGACCCAAAGAAAGTGTGACCCGCTCTCATACCACTCTGTAACACCCTCCTCCCACATCTACCCAAGTAATCGTCCAACCGGGGTAAACATGTGATGAGAGGCTACTATGATATGATTCAACCTCCTAGGTGTCCTTAAGGAAGTGGAATCAACATAAACACATCAAGCATACCTTCCACATCAACAACAACACTTCTAGGAACCATCCCAACCACACATGTATCATGCCCCTAGGTCCCACTGAGTTTTTAAGCTATTAAACCTCTGGACACTCCAATTCTATGGGCATGCCAACATCCAGAGAGATCTGGACACACCCACAAGCCTGCATGTCTGCGTCTAGGGACTATTTCCAGCAGACCTATGCCAGAGTCTGCGAGATTTAAGGCACTTTTCAAGCCCAAAATTCCGGCCACTGCCCAGAATTTGTTGTAACTTCCAGAATCCATTAAACATATGATGAAAAGACTAATAAACCAAAACTAACTCCAAGACTAGGCCTGACCATCCCCAACCGGGATTGACATGCTATCAAACACTTGGCATCAATGCAATCTACAGGTCTAGGATACAAGGCAAAGCATGAATGACTGAAAACTCTTATGAAACATAACAAGAAGGATCACCACCTTCTCCCTTGAACTGTGATGACATCAATTAGTTCTTGCATCCATCATTTTAACAAATACAAGTACATACATGAAATAACCATGACATGAACCAGTTAATTAACCATCATAAAACCATGGAAATAACAGTGAGATAACAACCATTAAATCCACATATAAACAAGTACAAAAGCAAGAGAACTTAGCTTTTATTAAACATAGGCAAGTCAGACCAGGTTCGGGACTTCCACGTACCACCCGACCGTAGACATGGTTGAAGCAAATCTTTCTTTCAGCCAGTCACCCTCGTGCCATATTCCAAGCATGAATGTGGGATCTCATGGAAAATCCAATCCAAAAACAACCAAGGGAATCCATAGGTTAAACCACCTCCACCCTCACCAATCTGTGATCACATCAAAACTGGTGCTACGATCACAAAACTGAATCAAACTTGGAATGTCATTCAGAAACCATTACTATCCTTGAGGAATTTTTTGTCTCCTTGTCTCTCAGGCTTTACCGTAATCCAATCTCGACTCATTAGGGCCTAAACTGAGACACCTCCCTCAAGATTTACTGTGGATCCCACCAAAACCGATCAAGGAATTCATAGGCTTTTGGGAATGAACCTTGAGACCACCTCTTCCCCAGATTCCGAAATCCATTCGGCAATTTCAAAGCTCAAAATCGGGATCGACATGCCAACACACTATGGCATCCGGAAAAAGGCAAGGCTAGGTTGAAAACCACTGTCATAACTCGGCAAAGCCATGCCATCGACAACAAGAGAACCACACACCAACATGCAAAACCATGCATGTCAAAACCAGCTAGGAAATCACACATGCAATATGTTACCTGAAAGTATTCCTATTGAAGCTGCTTGATCTTGCTCTTCCTTGCATGATCCTTGCTTTCCTTCCTTGTTCCAAAGCTAGAGTGCCCCAAGAAAATTCTAAGTGTCCAAGAGTGAGTGAGTGAGTGAGAGAGAGAGAGAATAATGAGAGAGCTCCAAAACTGAACTGACAAAAAGTTTACACTAACCAAGCCTCCCTAAAAAAAAAAAACAAAAAACAAAAAACAAAAACAAAACAAAACAAAACAAAACAAAACAAAACAAAACAAAACAAAAAAAACAAAAAAACAAAACAAAAAAAACAAAACAAAAAAAAAACAAAAAAAACTTTACACACTAATCCTCAGGAGCCTTTTTATCAATGAGGCCTCTATTTTCTTCAATTTCCATTATTTTCCTTAAATTTTCTCCTCAAACGCAACCTATGACCTTTCACCTTACTTTTCTCCTAATTTCCTTTTATTTTCATAAATAAGTGTGCCAAAAGGCCTTTTTGCCTTTTTAATGCCTATGTCAATTTCCTTTAGCCATAAACACATCTAGTGATGCCCACTAGGATATCTTTTCCCAAAATTCAACTTGGAATAAGTATCCCTTAACCGTGGTCTTATTTTTCCTTTAATAACTTTTATAGTAAATTTTCACCAGGGTTGTTACAGAACCCTCTCCCTTCGAGAACATTGTCCTTGGTGTTAAACCACAACATGACCTCAGCAAAACCACTGAAAAACAAGCATACTTCCCATGGATCTTTATAACTTAGCTCATTACAGTGTTTACAATGAATGACCTCCTCAAAAGAAAAACATTATGGCAACATGACAAACATACCGTTTATTTTATAACATATCTCATTATGGTATTTACAATGACCACATATACACATATGCACATTTGCTAAACCAAAAAATAAAAGGATAAGATGCTTGCATCCATAACAAGGGAATCCAGAGTCTCACACCTCCACTCTCAAAGTAATACAAAGATTCACCTCTTTCCCAGGAAGTCCATAATCCACTGCCACAGTCAAACTGCATCCAATGTCCAACGCTATAATCATGTGCCACTTGTCCTCTCAACAAATAGATACTAGCTCATTTTTCTAGGGCGCACTCCCAATGTGAATTTGATTCCATCTAGAAATGCTAATGACCAAAAAAAAAATATCCTCAACCTTCCCTTCTCTGCTACATAGTCCCTTAGGAAATCGGTCACCCCTTCCATGCAGTCACTCACCTTCCAAGTTCCCCGGCTTCCCCTATCTCGGGCGATCCATCCCTTGGCAAGACTTCCTTACATCGAAAGATCAAACAACAAATGCATATACCTGCCTCAAAATCATCATACCGATCATAGCATGCTCATGGAAATCAATGGACACTATTGGGTACCAGTGTCTCACAATAGCCCTGCTCCTGAATTTCTTTACCAAAATACTGCTACTTGTTCCAGTTCCTTTCGTTGTTGCTACTAATTCTTGCAGTTGATTTCAACCACCCAACTAGGCATGTTCATGATTTCCTGTACCAAGCACAAAAGTTCCATTAGATTCAAATAAATTGAAATAACTTCAAATCATACCTCATTGGTGGCTCGTCAACAAGGTACACTTGCAATTCTATTTGCTTCCTCTCAAAACAAGTCAAACTAACATCTTTGACCAAATCATCATGTATAAGTGTATTAGATCATGTTAGCTCAAAATACAACCATCATAAATCACATGTAACCATCATCTACATCACATGTAATCATCATAGACCAAATCATAAATCACAAGCATAATAAAACTAAAATAAAATATAGATACTTATCCTTTAATAAATCCTTAGCTTCTACCTTTGTCCTTATTCAGTACACACTCTGGATCGGTTGCCACATCCGACAAACACCTAGTTCCTTCTCTTCAACCATGTACACATACACATAGTGTAAATCACACACATACAACCACATAGGATATACAACACCATGCAATACATGCACCCACACTTGACATACCGCACATACACCTACACCCAGTGTACAACACAACACAAAACATACTCCTACATTTGTTTTATAACACAATACATATACATACATAGAGTACAACACAACAAATACACATGTCACGATACCATGATTAAACATTGCACATACATAGTACCGCATTCGCGCAACACAACATGTATGACAAGCACACATTACCACATGTACACCAATACCATATGAACAACATGTACACAGTACCACCTGTACACAACACCACCTGCTCAATGTGCACATATCATCACATGTACACAACACCACCTGCACAACGTGTACACAATGCCACATGTACACCACACCACCTAGACAACATGTACACAACACCACGTGCATGACATGTACACGACACCACATGTAGATAGCACCACCTACACAATGTGTACATAACACCACATGTATGACATGTACACAGCACCAGATGCAAACATCACCACTTGTACAATCATGCAAACATCACCATATGTACATAGCACCAAATGTACAATCTCGCACACAACACCATATGTACATAACACTACATATACAACATGTACATAGCACCATATGTGCACAACATTGCATATCTAACATGCGCACAACACCATATGCACACAACACCGCATATCCATCATGTACACAGTACAATATGTACACAACACCACATATCCAACATGTACATAGCACCATCTATACACAAAACTGCATATGCAATATTCGCACAACACTATTTGTACCACTGTGTACATAACATTGCATAAACATCATGTACACACACTATATATACACGACATCACATGTGCATAACATAATAGGTGCAACATGTACAACATATACAACATATGCACAACATTTGCACTACACATCCAAAATGACATTGTCTCTACCAAGTAACCTTGCTTCGAGTGCCTCTCTATCATCCATGCTTGTCTTAGCATGCCGCAAAGCATGTTGTTTTCATTCTCTTGATTTATCCTTCAATGTTACCTGTCATAACATAAACATAGACATAATACAAGCATACAATACCAATTCATATCCACATGATATTGACCTCATATATATGTCAGGCTATTCTTCCCACTTGATTCTTCACAAACCAGGCATAAGAAATCATTCCTCCACGAGAATGATCCCTAAGAGACAACAACATACATACACACATATATACATATAAATATTATCATTAAACAACCATGATCCATGACAACCATGTCAAACATGGCACACATGTATATATATATAAAGGTAAGCATAATCAAGATCATAACATAATTACCAGATAACATAAGGTCAAGGTTAAGTGAACTCCCTTTATCTTTGCACACTATGTACAACATTGAGAAAAATATTTCCCAAAATAGCCAAGACATCTGAGACCTCAGATCCATTTACTTCACCTTTCTTATGATTGTCCTGCCATCGTATGTTTACACCAATGGATCAAACCAATCCAATCGCTTGTCATATTCTTGCCTTCAACTTCCCTTGCTCATGCACCTAGCTTCATTCAAGTCTTACCTTGCCTGTTGGGTACCACACAGATCTCCCCGAACTCCATTAATTTCCTCCTTCCCAAACCAATTCCCAAGACTCTCAAAACAATAAAGGCAAGACTGAGAAGGAAACAAGAAGAAAACCATGGAAAATAAATAACAATACGACACCACAAACAAAGTGGCATGACCATACACAAGACACAAAAAAAAAACTGCAATCAAGCACAACAAATCACCAAAATACCAAAAGCACAAGACTAACAACAATCACCATGACTCAATCCCCATGGTTCCCAGTGCTTCCAAGGGAAAGCTCAACCTGAGCCTTCTTCAAGATTCCATGGCAATTTATTTTCCATGTAATCCCTTGCATCTTACTGCCACCAACACATAACTATCAATGATTAAATAAACATAACAATACATTGGTTACCTTTCCTTGTTGTGCCAAGCACGTTGCTTACAACTGAATACATCCACATCATCTCTCAAGGGTCTCCAATTTCCTTGACAAATCCACCCGTAACTAGAGACTAGCTAATATCCCTATCAAATACAAGTTCATGAATATAGAACATAACGCCAGACAAGATTGAGGTTAAAAAGACTTTATGTATGCAAAACACTCATTCATTTGCAATTAGGGTTTCCAAACATAGCCAAAAGAATTCTTGTCCAATTATTTTCTTTTACCCTTTTTACCTTGTTGCAATCGAGGCATACTATGTACTGTCACATCACCCACTGTTAGTTATATAAACACATCAATTATTACCTTGTCATACTAATACTAAGCATGTTTCCTGCATTGTTTACACATGTGAAACACATGTTCCAAATATAAAGACAATCATATTTATCAATTTGAAATCAACATTTGCCAAGACTAGGAATCATGTCATAATTCATAGTCAAATCATAGTCATTAGACATAATACTACAACTATTAATTATTACACACAAGTACATGTCAACTATCTCAACACATATGTGTTAGTACAATCATCTTAAAACAAGATCATTCATTCAGGAAATTTTACAGGCACATACTCATATCATGCAAGTAATCAAACATTCAAACAAACTATAAATGTACCATGTTAGATAAATAAATTAGATGACATAATAGATACCAAACACTCAAACACCAAATAGACGACATAATCAAATAGTCAACCAAATATACGACATAAGCAAACTCATACCTTAATGTATCTTAGGGGAGGCTATCTTGTCTGCACAATCAAGAAAGATTATCACGATATAAGTTCACAACATATCAACTCAACCATAAATAAGGTCATGATATTCATAATAGTCTCTAGCTAACATGTTCACATCATAAACTCATAAACATTTGTCATTTATGCATAGCAATCACAAATGTACAATCAGTCTAGATTAGTACAACACAATGTCACAAATAAGTCAACTCATACTTGAATTCCATAACTCTAACTATCTGTAGAGGCCAATCCAATTTAGCATGATACATATAACATCAAAATCTTAATGTAATAACCCTACTCATCAAGTTACTAACATATAACAACAACAAGTTTTATATCATGCTCATCAACAACATATAATCGAGTCATCAAGCTAACTATCATATAACAACAACAAGTTAACCTATAACATACTCATCAACAACATATAACATAATCATCAAGTTATCTAACATAAAACAACAAGAGGAATGCATACGACCACAAGTTACTGCCACTCATGACTATCTGACACATGTGCATATGACTACACTAATCAACTAGCATCTATCATGCATGTAACCATAACATCAATAGACATGTACATAAACCCAATGTATATAACCCTAAGGCATATAACAATCCATCAACTAACATACATGCATGCCTAACATCCAAACTTGTATGACGACATTCTCTTGTCTCGAGGTCCAATGCTGCAACTTCACTTTAATGATCCGCATCCCCTGCTTTATCTCAGCCAACACGTTAGCATCATAACAACCAACAACATCATGATGACCTAATTGTATACAATGACCTCACAATGCATGTCCAACCTACCATACATGTATAACAAATGCATATACAACCATACACTCATGACGATACATCCCACAACAACACCCTCAACCTTCACATAGCGACATCACTACAAGCATGATCAACACCATGTAAATGCAACATGCACATTGACTACAAGCATAAGAAACACATATGCAACCGACATGAATGCATGACCAACGCACCACCCATCTAGTTCGAGGGGTGAACCATGCTCTGATACCACTTTGTGGTATCGATATGACCCAAAGAGAGTGCAACCCACTTTGATACCTCTGTAACACCCTCCTCCCACATCTACCCAAGTAACTAGCCAATTGGGGTAAACATGTGACAAGAGGCTACTATGATATGATTCAACCTCCTAAGTGTCCTTTACGAAGTGGAATCAACAAAAGCACATCAAACATACATTCCACATGAGAAAGAATAGTCACAGGATCCATCCCAACCACATAGGTATCATGCCCTTGGGTCCCATTGAGTTTTTAAGCTATTAAACCTTTGGACGCTCTCATGCTATGGGCATGCCAACGTCCAAAGTGCTCTAGACACTCCCACGAGCGACATGACGTTGGCTGCCAATATTCTGGCCATTGTCTAGAACCTTCTATAACTTCTGGAATCCATTAAACATATGATGACAAGACTAATAAACCAAAACTAACTCCAATACTAGGCCTGACCATCCCCAACCGGGACTGACATTCTGCCAAACACTTGGTATCGATGCAATCTACAGGTCCAGGATACAAGACAGAGCATGAATGACTGAAAACTGTTATGAGACATGACAAGAAGGATCACCACCTTCTCCCTTGAACTATTATGATATCAATTAGGTCTTGCATCCATAATTTTAACAATTACAAGTAAATACATGAAATAAAAATGACATGAACCAGTCAATTAATCATGCTTATAACCAACATAAAACCATGGAAATAACATTGTGTTGCAGTTTCCTGACCTGCCAATATTAAGGGGATCTCCGCGGTATGAAATCCAAACTAGACCTCATACTGTTTGGTGTAGGAGTCCCATCCGGTATGATGCCCCGGTTGCGATTTTCTGAAAGATATGTCATTGCTCTTTCTTTTCAGCCCATGAGAGTGATATACTCGGTCTTTAAAAAGTGAGGTATGTGTGCTTGATGAGTGCTTAGTTTAATTTGTGTCTAAGTTCCTTCACTGCAGAGGGGGAAGGTGAAAGTGAGTCTCTGGTCGAGAGGGAGTAGTCCCAACTCAAGTAGAGACACACACAACATAACATGATCTGCATAACCTTTGGCAGAGTAGTCCACATGGATGCGGCAGTCACAAATACTAAGGTAAATTAATGGCACGTACAACACCCAACAGAGTAGTCCACATGAATGCAACAGTCGATATAACAAATATACAAGAATGAATTTGTCTAGTGTCTGACACAGTAGTCCACATGGACGAGACAACAATAGCAACCATTACAACACATCTTCAACAAATATATGCACTAGAATAACTGAAGTAATTCAAATATCCTAGTACAAGTTAAGCAAACATGCATTACAAGAGTTTAAAGAATAGTCTTACAAACTAATACATTGTACGCATGAAAGCATGCTATCCTATGACAGGTTTCTGAGTTAAGTGAATGTTCCAAGACACATTCATATGCCATACATCACTAACCCCAGTAGTGCAGCGTTGAAGCCACTGCTCGCTCCTCAAAGAAAATATTACAAACTCTCAAGGCTATGTGGGAGGAGCCAAGGTGAAAATTCCTTTGCTCATACAATGAGGAGGTATATATAGCCAAGGGGGGAATAACTAACCCTTGTGACTCTTCCACTTCCCTCATGACTGTTTGACTTCCTATGAACTTTCGACTTTACATGACTCTTCAACTTCATATGTGGGTCTCTTGGACTTCCACTTTACATTACATTGACTACAAGAAGTATGGCCCATAATAGTGATGTGGCCAAGACAACTCATGTCACAACTCGACATGACACTGCTGACATGTATTGGATGACTATGGTGTCTGTTGTTGAGTGATGGTGTGCTCTCAGTGTAACATGTCTTCACCTCCACATGACAAAGTGAGTGGGGTCTTCAATGGTCTTGGTCTTCGCTTGACGGTGGATGTGAATGTATCCCCTTCACTCACTTGCTCGATGTGCTTCATGTGTTCGTTCGACCGCGAGCAAGTCTTCTAACATGTGCCTCTTTTCCATCCCATTCGTCATCACGCAACGTTTCTTCGATATACCTATTCCTGCAATAACTCATGACGAGACGACATCAAATCCAAAAATATCCTAGTCTTCCATGATCCATTGTTTTCCATTTCAGTGCAGGTGCTTGGGAGAGGGACAAGACACTGAGACTACAGAGAGCACAACATAGGCCGTGATGCGAGGCTCCAGATCACTTTTAGGAAAAACTACGTAGATGTCACAGGGAGATAGATTTTATGATCCGAGACAATAGTACAGCTGCAGGGCAAAACCCAGCTAGGATGCAGAATCGCACAGTTTCCAGGAGGAACGCCAGGCAGGGTGTCGAGGAGTTATTGGGCCAATCTGCACAATTTTCCCAAGGGAGCACCGGGTAGGTCATCCAGCTGGGATTTCCATAATTTCTCTACAGAAGATAGTGTGGGCAGCAAGAGGCACTGGTAGGAAAATCTACGCAGTTTTCCAAAGGAGCACAAGGTCGGGCTACGAGAGCTGCTAGTCAAAACAGCGCAATCCTGAGAGACAGTTTGGGTCTGGACAGTTCTGTGCAGTTTCTTAGCTAGTTGCAGAGCAGGGAATATGGGTTGGAAAGGATAGCTCTACGCATTTCCTGGGTTGGGTGTAGAGTAAGAAGGAAGGGCAGGACATGACAACTCTACACAATTCTTGAGCTAGTTGTAGAGCGGGGAACAAGGGCAGGACAACTCTGCGCAATTCCTAGGTTGATTGTAGAGAAGGGAAGATGGGTAGGGCAAGACAAGTTTGCACAATTTTGTAGCTCTGTACAACCTAGGGTCACAGCTCAAGTTATTTCTCTGGTTGACTAGCGAGAGGCTTGATGGGAGGTCTTACGGGAAGTGCAGACTAGATCGACTTCTAGGACAACTTATGCGCAGTTCTGAGAATCAATTAGATGGCTCATTTCCAAAATTGCATAGTGCAGGCTACCCAGAGGACAACCTCAAGCTCTATGTAGTTATGGGTAGCAGTGCAAGGTCACTGAGATCGAGTCCATTGACGGAGGGTTGTCTGGTTGACAGATTTTCCGGAAAATTGACTAAGTGCGAAAGTGAGTGTACTTATGCATACATGACAATGTGACGACACACTTAGCACGACTCGACGACATGACACCTCAAACCAACAAGAGAAACATGTGCTTAGTGAGATTGTCTAAAGGTTAAGAGCGACAAGTGCGACACTTGAGACATATCATTGAACGACCATGACGACACTTGTGCGACAATGCTTACAACTTGTGTGTGAGTGTGACGACTGTTCCCATAGCTAAGATAACCCAAACACACAAAGACAAACCTTCGACATTACCAAAACTAGGTCACAAGCATGACATAGCAATCAACATGCCAAGAAGACAATTGGTCAAACAAGTGAGAAGAAAGAAAGACACGTAGAGAAAACACATTAAATGACTTTTTTCTTACAAATATGCATGTTAGCAAAGACAGAATGATACGACAATGACAAGCAGTCCTTCAAGCTACACTAAGATATGTATTTCAAAAGATACTCTTTACTTACCAACTTACCCTCGAGATGATCATGCATCTGATGGATTTTTCATCAGGTCCTGGTATTTTATCATAACCTAGTTCCCTGTTCCTTCTCCTCAACTCCTTGAGAGTAATCTAGCATGTCGTCTTTTCCTGTAATCACTGAGAGATAGATATGTGCAATTTTAGTGGAAAGTGACTGATGTCGGGATGACCTGCGTAGTTTTCCAGAGCAAGGTTGGGCTACCTACTCTGTGCAATTTCTGAGACCAAGGTTGATGACCTGCTCTACACTGTTTTCCATAGCAAAGCTAGGCTGTTGGGACAACATTGCATAGTTTTGAGATGTGTAAGAACCCTACCCTAGGGTCTACTAACAAATCTAGTTTCTTCTGAAATTAAATATGATAAGAGGTGATAACTTACCTACTTACATTGCTTTTAAACAAATAAAATTTTGTCATTTACGTTATAATCAACACAATTTAAGGTGGATATTTCATTCTAATTAACTTTACCAAAGTAGACTATGGAGGAATACCTGTGTCGGTGGCTGATGGAGATACCTTTGTCATGTTACTCCTGCTGAACGCTCCTCTTGACGGACCCAACCGGATTTACCTCCCAGCCAACTAGGAAATAATCCCTAGCCCAGGAAACCTCCACAAGTTCCCTAGCCCTCCGAGCCCAAGTCCAACCAGATGTAGTGGGTGTGTCCAAAGAAAAGATCCAGACCAAGATAACAATACTTCCCCCTCTCAACAACCCAAGAAACCTTCACAGGCTCCTAAGGTCTCCAAAAACACACAACAAGTCTAAACAATCACAAACAACCCCCACAATCATAAGCAAGACCCCCACCAAAAAACCTCCCCCTCTTCCTCCCCCCTTCCCTTTTTATACCCTCCTTCCCTTCTCCATCTCAACCACCTCTCATTAATGTCATTAACTTCTCACCCATCCTTATAGTTGACTTTTCTTCTCCCAAGTAAAGCTGGGAGTACATTTGGAAACGTGACATGAATATAAAATTGAGAATTTAATGGGAAAGGACCATGTCTTCTCCCAAGTAAATCTGAGAAGTACATTTGAGAATGTGAGATAAATATATATATTGATAATTAATTGGAGAGGAATATGTCTTCTCCCAAGTAAATGTGAGGGTACATTGGGGAATGT
>APFE030333028.1:23379-34230 GCA_000404065.3 Pinus taeda
GAAAAACCTGAATGTTTCTATGGTGTCAGGTGCCACCAATGTGAGTGGCTCACAAGCTCACATGCTTGATATGAACCAACCTTCTTCTAATGATATTCATAACCCTGTTGATCCTACTGGATCAAGCAATGTCTAGTACCAACAAGTTCAAAATCGTGTTGGTCCATCTGGATTGAGCAATGTTCAATATCAGTAGCCGTATGAGGCTCAGGTCCAATACAAAACTACTTACGTTCCATATGGTTCTCAGGGAATGGTTAATCAACCTTACACCTTCATTCTATGCAGTACATTCAGTGTGGCTCATTCACCTTCTAGGTTGGCTATGGCTAGATTCAGTTCGAAAATTTTCCAGGCACTGTTCAAGTACCCTTGCAACAGCAAGGAAATCCTCTACAACAATAAGGGCAACCTTTGTTACTACAAGGGCAACCTTTTTTGCAGCAAGGACTATCCGCGCAATAGCAAGGGAAAATGATCCCACAGCAAAGTCAACTGCAACAACCACAAGGTCAACCCTTGCAATAGTTGCAGCAAACCATGTAGTAGGAGATGCAATATGCTCATCACACCTCCCAGCCCATGCCCTCGCAGGGCCAACCTTTGCATCCCCAGGGACAAATTTTTCAACCGCAAGGTCAACCCTTGCAATAGCAAAACCAACTCGGGTAGCAGCAACCCTTGTATACATATAAACAGGGTCAACTCTTGCAAGGGAAAGGACAAGGTCAAGTCTTGCAGAAGCAAGCCCAAAAACCTAATGTCCTAGGTCAATAGATCTAGAATCCTTCTGGCCAAGGGCATCAAGTACAAAACCCTGACACCCTAGGTCAACAAGTTCAAAATCCTTTTGGTCAAGGGTATCAGGTACAAAATCCCTATGTCCAAGAGAAACAAATGTATCAACCTTATGCCCAAGGACATCAAGTCCAAAATCCTCTTGTTCAGGGACAATAGGTTCATCACCTGTATGTTCAAGGACAACAGGTCCAATATCCATATGTCCAAGGTCAACAGGCTCAATAGCCTTTTAACCCATACGTTGCTTATCAGCAACCTATGGTCAGACAGTTCCAAGGTATTCAAGGTCAAAATCCTCCCTATGGTCAAGGTAATCCACAATGGGGGCAGCATCAGATGCCATATGGCAAAAATCCCCCATTGTGGGGCCAAAATCCTTACCATATGGGATGGGCTCCTCCGTTCGGACCCGCTTACCAACCTCGTATGCCTTTTAACACCCAATTTCCATTCTTGGCCACACTCGAGTTGACGGATGTATCTCGCCTACGAATGATCTAATCCTTCATTCACCATACTAGCCTCTGGTGTCATCCATTATACCAAGCGATTGTCCAAAGTTAGATGGGAAAGCAAAAGAAGATCCTTGGGCCCATGTGACGACATATCACCTCTAGTGCTCTTCGAACTCTTACGTCGATGATTCCATTCGTCTTCATCTTTTCCAATGAACCTTCACAAGCATTGCAGCCAAGTGGTACATCAAGCTTCCTCGAAGTACTTACCATGACTCTAAGTCTTTAGCCATGACTTTCCTCACGCATTTTCAATTGTCGGTTTGCTATGAAACTGGCACCTATTTGCTCACATCACTTAAGCAAGATACTGCAATACACATCTCTGATCACATCCATGAATGGAGACGTGGGCATCGCCTAATCGAACTTGATATTGTTGATCAATTTCTCACTAAATGGTTCACTAAATCTTTCATGGCCCCAATTTCTCATGATATAGCTATGGGTGGATGCGTCACTAAAGACCAAGCCATTGCTCGTGCCCAGTACTTGGATCTAGTTTACTCTCAGTCTAGCACTTAATATGAGTTGTTACCCGATGCTCCACGGCCATCATTTGATATCATGGCATCAAAGTCACAAGTTGTACCTCATGTTGGTGGATTTATCGGTTCAGTATCTGAGACCCCTGCTAAATATTATTCTAAATAGAAGTTAGTCTCAAATGTTGTTCCTAATAGTTCTTCCCAGAATCCACCTGGCCCTGGTAAAACCTTAAAGGTCCACATTTTCTAGACTACCGCAGTAGACAAATCCTCGAAAGGTAAGAAGAAAGGAAAAGGCAAGGATAAAGTTGATGCCCCAAAATGGGGTCCTCCCAAATTGTCTACTCGCAAATATTCGCAATGGAAACCTAAGTATCCCTACCTCATTTGTGAGGAAGATCACTACATTAGGGATTGTCCCCAACGATCTGAAGTTAGTCGCTTGCTCAAAGGGACCCCCGCTATCCTCAAAGAGCCATTTCCGTCTCAGCAGACCCAAATGGTAGACCAACCCTAATCATATACTTCCTCAAGATCTCAAGTGTTCATGATGAGTATGCCTATTAATGTGGCTACTAGATCGAAATATTATCAAACTCCTACTCAGGAAGTTGGGAAAAAGAAAGAAGCCACCCCTTCTTCTTCTACCCCGAGTTCTGGCCCTCTTCATATCAAGTGCCCTAACCCTCATTCTACTATACGGCCACCCTCTCGAGGTGTGCTTCAGAAATCCCCGTACAATCCTAACCCCCGAGCTACTCAGCACTATAATATTGTTGAGGATTTGGCCTTCATCTATGTCGGCTCTCGAGGTGCTCCAAAGCTGCCCATCACAGAGAAAATCTTTAATGTCATCTATCAAGGGTATCGATCCCACCGATTCCAATTTGATATGTATTGATCTAGAAAACCATGTTTCGTGCCTCCCTCATCAGATTGCCTTTCTCATTCCAGTAATCATCAATAAGAAGACCATCTACAGGACTGTCATTGATAAAGGTGCTTCCACCTGCATCATGTCACCCGCATGATGGAAGGCTATTGGTTCTCTTGATTTAAGCCAATCTTCAAACACTTTCGAAGCTTATGATGGGCATGATTTGCGACCCTTCAGTGTCTTACCTAACCTTGTCATTACCTTGGATGGCAAGACAGTGCAAGTTGAGGTAGAGATTGTTGACGCCAATCTCAATTATAATCTTCTGCTCATCCGGAGCTGGACCCATGCTCTGCATGCTGTAGCCTCCTTCTTATTTCACATGATTCATTTCCCCCACCAAGGGAAGATTTTCACTGTCTACCAGTTGTCTTTTTTTGCCTCTTCCTCCTCAGATGGAAATGTTTCGTACGTAAAGCATACTGGTGCTCCCTATGAGAGTGTGGGGGCAGGTCTTTTCAAATACTCTACTTTAATGGGAATTTTTCCACTCCCACCTCCTCATGTTGCCTCTGTCAACATGGTCTCAGTTAAATCTTATCCTTGGGTCATACCTTCACCAGATCTTGCTGATACATGAGGCAAGGTTATGCTGCTTAGTCCCGCCGAAGTCAATTATGTGGAAATTGTTTCAGCTTCAAGTTCCACATCCTCTGATTCTTCTATTTCGAAGATCTCTCTCGATACGTACTCTCAATCCTCATGGCTTGGCGCTTTGGAATCACCTGATCCCTTAGCTAAGACCTTCCTTACTAATGAAGGTATCATGGAAGTCATGTCTCTTAAGGAACCACCTTGGACCAATACTCATCATCGCTCCTCGTTCCTGCCTCGTTTGGTGGTCATGTCTATCGCTTTCGAAGAGTCCTCTTCTCCATTTCCTTCCCTCCCACTTCTACCACCGACCATCACTCATGAAGTTTGGTTGGAAGGAAATTATGGTAATATTATCCAAATGATGCCGATTGATATTTCTATCAAGCCCGGTATCATTGAACATGTGCATATTGGGTTATCTTCTTCTCCGGATGAGATCAAGACTTATACTCATCTATTTCAGGAATTCTATGATGTGTTTGCGTGGTCCTATGAAGAAATGTCTGGCATTGATCCTAGCATCATTGTGCACAAAATACTAACTTATCCGCACGTGAGGCCCGTTCACCAGCAGCTCCGCCCAGTGCACCCTAGGAAGGTCACCGCTATCAAGGGTGAAGTTGAGAAACTTCTCAAAGCTAGGTTCATCTATCCCATCCCTCTTACATATTGGGTATCCAATGTCATCCTGGTGACTAAAAAACAAGTCACGATCCGCATTTTCATTGATTATCGCGATCTTAATCGTGCTTGTCCTAAAGATAACTATCCTAGTCCCTTCATTGATCAAATCATTGATGAATGTACCAAGAGCGAGATCTTTTCCCTTATGGACGGTTTTTCTAGTTACAAACAGATCAACATTGCATTGGCCGATCAAGAAAAGATGATTTTTTTCTATCTGTTGGGTACGGACGCATACAGAAAAATCCCTTTTGGCCTCAAAAATGTTGTGGCTACGTTTCAGCGGGGAATGTCCTATGCATTTCATGGTACCCACAACATTGTCCAGCCTTACTTGGATGACCTTGCCGCTCATTCTCGTAAGAGCTCAGATCACCCAAACCATCTTCAGCAGATTTTTATGCACTGTAGACACTACAACATTCGGTTAAACCCACATAAATTTGTTTTCTATGTAGAATCGAGATGACTCCTCGGCTTCATCATTTCCAAGGACGTTATTTGACTTGATCTGTTGAAAGTTGAGGCCATTGTAAATTTACCCCCTCATCTTCACTACACCAACTCTAGAGCCTACAAGGAAAGGCAAATTTTCTCCATCATTTTATACCCAATTATGATGGGCTAGCTATAGGATTTACCCAGTTGCCAAAACGAGGAATTCCCTTTGTATGGGATGAGGTGGCCCAAAAGTCTTTTGATGATCTCAAGGTTTCCCTCATAAATGCTCCTCTATTGCGTCCTCAAGATTATTATCGAGATTACTTCATTTACCTAGCCACAGCCCCTAGCACCATTGCTATGGTCTTGGTCCAAGACGATGATGAAGGCAATGAACATGTTATCTACTACCTTAGTCGTAATCTCCTTGACACTGAAACGCTTTATGCACGTGTCAAGAAGTTGGTTTTGGATATCATCCAGGCTATTCAATGCTTTTGACACTACATCCTTTTATGAATGACTACAGTGATTTCCAAATGCAACCCCATGACCTATATCATGACTCATCAATTGCTGGGAGGCAAATATTCTAAATGGATCATGATCCTACAAGAATTTGATTTGGTATTTACTACTGCCAAATCTAAGAAGTCACTCGTTTTCACCGAATTGATTTGTTCCCTTCCCTCTAAGTATCTCCCTGCTGGTGCAGATGAATAGCTTCTGGATTAAACTCTCTTCCTAATTAGCACCCTTGATCCATGGTACGGTGATATCATCATGTATCTCCAAATGTCTACATTCTGGTCTGTGTTGACTAAGGATGATCGCTGAAGGATTTGGCATCATTCCCAACCCTACCGTATTATTGGTGATACTTTATACCATGTCGGTGTCGATTCAGTTCTTCGCCAATGCCTTACAATCGAGGAAGCTGAAAGAGTTCTCAATGAGTGCCACTCTAGGGCATGTGGTGGTCATATGTTTGGTTACACTACCATTCAAAAAATCCTTCACTGGTTATTTCTGGTCATCCATCTTCAAGGATTGCATCCTTGTTGTTCGCAAGTGCCATGAATGCCAAATTTACCAGCACAAGATGCATGCTCCACCCACTCACCTACACGTCGTCATTACCGCTGGTCCTTTTGCCAAATGGGGCATCAATTATATGACATGTAACCCTCGTTTGGTCGGGGGGCATGGTTATATTATCGTCACCATGGATTATTTCACCAAATGGGTAGAAGTGATGCCTACGTACTCTTTGAACGGTAAGACGACGACTCAATCCTTTTCAACCATGTTATTTCCAAGTTCAGTGTACCTCAGGCCATTGTCATAGACCATGGCTCCCATTTCAAAGATTACATGACGTCTGAGCTGGCATCTGCGTTGGGCTTGTGCCACAATGGCTTGACTCCATATTACCTTCATGCCAATGGCCAAGTTGAAGCCGTGAACAAGGTTTTTGTTACAATGATTCAACATACTATTTGGATGCACAAGTCAAATTGGAAACTCATGCTCTTCTCAGCTCTGTGGGCTTATCGAACCTTGACCAAAGACGCAACTAGTTTCACATAATTCCAGCTAGTCTATGGTCTAGAAGCAACATTGTCGATCGAATGTGAGATTCCTTCCCTCAAGTTCACTATTGAACTCCTCCCCAAAACATCACCTCAAGAAGAATGCCTCTTATATTTAGAACAACTGGATGAGACTCGTCATCTTGTTTCCTTGGTCATTGAAGCACAAAAGAAACGGGTCAAGTCCCATTCCGATCAGTCAGTCTCCCCTCACGTGTACTTTGAGGGTGATTTGGTCTTACTATATGACCAAGCTAATGATAACCTAGGGGCAGGCAAGTTCGAACCCATGTGGCATGGGCCCTACATTGTGAAATGTGTTTTGCATAAAGGGGCCTATGAGCTTATTGATTATGAACGAAATCCTCTGGATAAGCCTCGAAATGGGCTTTACCTCAAGAAGTACTATGCTTAGGTCATCTTTCATGGTTACTTATGTACACTAGTGTGTCATTCATTTTTGTACAGTGTGGTTTGGTGTGTTAGTTTTCAAACAACTTTCTTGTTTACTACGCTTTTCTTGCTTTGCAAATGTCTGCGACTCCTCACATCAGTTTCACTAATGGTGCTTGTCGTAGTACTCGGAACCTATCATCCGAAACATGTACTATTTATAACCCTAATGGTGAGTTGATTGACTTCAAGGTATTTGTTTAAGTTGCACAGCTAACAGCATTTTTGAATATAGTACAGTCATCGAATTGTTGTTAGAAGCCATTGCTCTTGGCATTAGGGAGTTGGTTTTCAACCTGGATTCACAGCTTGTCTTCCTTCAACTCAATGAGCAATATTTTGTCAGAAACCCTCAAATATTGAGAATGTATCTTCGTATTCATCTATTGGAAAGACATTTTGATTACATTACATATCATCATATTCCTAGGTGCATGAATACATTGACAGATGCATTAGCTAATTATGTGTTGGATATGTTATCACTCAGATTTTCCTAGAAATTGTAAGAAGAGGAAAGGAGTCTGAGGTAACCACAAACCAACTTTTGGGTATAGAATCTAGCCAATATGTACCTAGAGAGGTCTCTCTTTAAGATTTAGCTTTGTTTTATAAAGTTAGGCTAGTTATGAAAGCTTCGGGATTTTGATTGAATTTGTTGGTGAAATTCAATAGCAGAAGGGTATAACTGAATATTTCAGGCCATTGGGTTAGTGGAGTCAAAAGAAGATGGATAAATAGGATTTGGTTTCTCAGTGAAGGATGGCTTCACAGGGCAAGATAGCTAAACGACGAGCAAATGACAATTTGAAAGGATGGGATGGGCTCAAAAGGGCAGAAGAGCAATTAAGAATCCTTCCACATGTTTTGAGAAGATGGAATTTGGATGATCACCAATAAAAAGAAGTTAAGGATTTTACTAAATGATCTAGATGATAAACTAAGAAGCAAAATCAATTAAGATTTCCTTGCCTATCATAGTTTAGAAGAAAACATTAAGAATAAAAACGATTGAAAACAGAATGCATTTAAACACTTTCTGAATTATGCTTTTTCATTTTAATATTCAGATATGGAACATAATTGAAATATTAAAAAGGGAAACAATAACACATGAGTTATAAAATACTTATTTGTCCAATGTATTACACTTGAATCCTGTGAAAATTCCTTTGTATCAGTTCTACGTCCAGCCAGCCATGCAAGATTTGGTCCAACAGCACTTTATTCCAACGTAATCAGTTTTACAGCAATGTCTAAGAATCCACCCTCAATACTCTGAATGAGGGAGTATTTATACAAAAATTTTACAATAAAATATCTCATAACGAAGAGAGATATATTCTAGGGTGACTAACTATAAGTTACATGAAAATAGAGACAGATGGTCTCATACATTAAAGATAAAGTAAACCAATGGCTTGTTGTCCATGTTTTTGTGAATGAGCTGGAGGCAAGCCCTAAGATGAGGGATCTTGCTATCTTCCTTGTAAATTCATGCTTATTTTCTTCTTTTCAATTTCTCACTGATACACTTTGACCTGTTATGATACTCTTTACCTGTTTGACCCTTCTTCATCCTCTTTTATCATCATTGACTGTAGTAAATGATGAGAATTTACTTTTTTACCAAGGATAAATTTACAAAATATGTAGTGTTACACTGAAATTTGTCACCATGACTATCTGCAGTTAATATGGCTCCATCAATAGTCATATTATCCTCCTTGTCAAGCCATATACCTCTGCTCTCCATGTCAAACTTCAAAAAAGAGAGAAAGTCATTAAAAATCATGTTTATCTCTGGGTACGCAGGTTCTCTCTACCTTGCCTGAGTGTACGCATCCCAACTCATTGTACCTACGTACTTGTACACTCTGTAAGTCAAGGGATGGGTGCGTACTCCTGTAAAGGTCAAAAGGCGCGAGTTCCATCTTAAAAAAGTTACTTGTGGTCACTTCTAGAGCTTTCTAGAAGAGTGTTTGACGTGTATTGAGCGCCTCCAGATGGTTCATGCATCCCTATGATAGAGGAACTTATCCCATCAAGAGAGGAGCTACCCCATCCAAAAGAGGGAGTATCCCATTGATGTTGGACCTGGATAACTTCCTCTAGAACACTATAAATACAGGCATTGGGCCAAAGGAGGGGAGGTTGAAAGCTGAACATTCCAAAGGGTAGATGCTGCTGGAATTAGGACTTCCTTTTTAGAAGCTTGTGAGGAGAGATTACCATCCTTTCTTGTTTCATTTGGAAGTGGGTGAGCTTGTCAAAGTAGAGGAAAACTCTTGCTGGACCCTGGGAGGAACTTGCACAACACCAAGGCTCAGGTTGTACTGGTTTCTTTTTTGTTTCCTTAATACAAATAAGTCCATTCTTCTCAATGATTTGTTGTTAATGAATTGTTTCATATACTCCTTGGTCTATATGTTGAATATGCTTTGTTTTATGGAATATTCAGGTGTTATGTAATCGTTTGATTGTTAGTGTATGCAGGGTTCAAAGTGAAGGAGGAGCTCATCTGGATCAACGAAGCTAGGCTGCTACAACAAGCGTTGGATTTAAGGTAGGATCGAACAAAACTTGGTTTCTCATAGAATAATGTATATTTAGAGAAGGATTGCTCTTGTTTGTCTTGTTTGTCACTAGAGAGTCTTAGACTCCTAGGGAGGTTAGGTTTGTCCGCAAAAAAACTCTTTCCGCATGACAAATTGGCGACTCCACTGGGGAATCCATTGATGTGATTGATTTTTCCTTTGAGTATTACTTTGATCTGAAAAGAGTCTTTTTCCTTTTGTTTTTTGATTGCTTGACTGTGTTTTTGGGTGGGTTAGCTTAGAGTCGAGTTAGAATTTAGTTTTTTCTTCATTTTACAGCAGTACGCACCCTCTGCGTTAGACACAGTGCGTACTTGTACGCACTGTATCTTTGTACACAGAGCGTAGGCGCACCTGGTTAAACAGGCTGCTTGCGTACCCTGTTAAAATTGAGAAAATTCCAATTTTATCCATTTTTTCCCTTTAGATTTTGTTTTTCTTAGTCTTTACTGCCCAGATCCACTGGTTGTCTGTCAAAATTCTTCACCTGCACTTGTTCCATTAGTGTCGAAAGTTTTAGTGAAATTCATTGAGATTTTAGCCTTAGGGTTTTGATTTTTGTGTTGGTCCTATAGTGACTTTGGATTTAGAAGTTGCGAAGCCTTAGATATCTCTGGTTTTGTTAGTCTTCTTAGGAGTTGGACCAGTCGTAAAGTCTACCCGTGTGAGCGACCTACCTTTGTGTTGCCTCTTTGCGAAATTTCAATATAGCTTGCTCATTTAAAGTTGTGAATTTCATTTTCAAAAAGAACAAAAAGAGTTTGATTTTTTGTTTTGATTAGTTTGTGATTCTGCATAAGCTAGTCCTTGGACTGATTGTTTCCAAGTAAAACATCCTGGAATCATCTTAGTAGGCTTTTGCTTCTTAGATTTACTTGTTAGGGAAAGTTAGGTAAATTTCCTTTGATTTGTTTTTTGAGTGAGTTTTCATAGATTTTCATAGATCTTGAAATTGCTTTGATTAAATTAGTTTTACATGCTTTATTAAATAGGAAAATATAAAAGCTCTCCTTCGCAAAGTTTGCTTTAGAGTAGCATTTGACGTCTTTGAAAAGAGAAAGGAATTTTTCGTGAAGTAAAGAGTGGTCATGTTTTGTGCACTTTGAAAAGATAAAGAGAATTGTTTCTTTGATTTTCTATTAAGAAAGTTGTTTTTATCAAAAGATTGCATTCTCTCAACTCTCTTAATTAGAAAATTCATTGAAAAGGAAAATAGTGTAAATCATCTTAGGTGCATCTTTTAGAGAATTGGAGTCGATTTTATACACCATCAAGTTTCATCTCCATCACCTTTGTCTTAAAGAACAGCCATTAAAATCAACGCTTAAAGTAAATTAACTTAGAAATTTTTATTTTTCTAGGGCTCTGAAGCACCAATATAGAAGGCTAGTGTCTTGAAGTAGGTGAGTAATTAACTCTCCAAGACTATTAAACCAAACAAGTAGCTTATCTTGTGATAGAATAAATCCAGCTGTTACATTTGTATTCTGGGAAAGCTCCTCTTAAAGGAGAAGCACGAGCTCGTGTGCGAACCAGTGAGGGGATCAATCCTCCCTCATTGGGAACGACGCCAGACACGCACGTATAACAAATGGTAAACCTCATATTATTGTTGAGGAGCTAGGGGATCACTTATCGGTAAACCTTGGATTGACCATTGTCAAGGAGCCGGTAAGGGGATTGAGCTTGTTACTCTGCCCTTGCGTGCTGTCGGAGTGTAGACTGTTCCCCCAGCTATATTTGTTG
>APFE030333030.1:0-18783 GCA_000404065.3 Pinus taeda
AAGCTCCAGTAAATCATGATCCTGACACTTTTGCAGAAGCTTCAGGCCATCCACATTGGGGAGCAGCTATGAATGAAGAATATCATTCATTGGTGGAAAATGATACATGGGATCTTGTTCCTCTACCAAAGGGACGCAAACTTGTTAGATGTAAATGGGTTTACAGAACCAAGTATGGACCAGATGGGAAAGTTGATAAACATAAAGCTCGTCTTGTTGCTAAGGGCTTTTCAAAGGTTGAAGGCATTGACTACACTAAAACCTTCTCCCCTGTTGCCAAAATGAACTCTATCCGCCTTGTTCTTTCCCTTGCTGCCTCTTTAAAATGGGAAGTCCATCAGATGGATGTTAAATCTGCCTTCTTGCATGGGGACTTGCATGAAGAAATCTATATGGAACAACCCAATGGCTTCATCCAAACAGACTCCAGCCTTGTATGTCGACTTAAGAAATCTCTTTATGGTCTCAAGCAAGCTCCTCGGGCTTGGTATGCCAAAATGGATAGCTTTCTTTTAGAATCTGGCTTTTCTAGGTGTTATTCTTACAATACTGTCTACACCAAGAAAGTGGGCAACTCTCTTATCATCCTTGTTCTTTATGTTGATGATCTTATTCTTACTGGTAGTGATCCCAACCTTATAAACCATGTGAAGTCCAGCCTTAAAAAGAAATTTGAAATGACAGACTTAGGCCACTTACACTATTTTCTCGGTCTTCAAGTCTTGCAATCCAAGGAGGGTATTTCCCTTTCCCAGTCCAAGTATGCTTGTGATATTCTTCGTCATTTTCACATGGAAAATTGTAAGCCAGCTCCTTCTCCCTTTCAGTCTGGAGTCAAACTTTCAGTCTCTTGTACTTCTCCTGAAGTTGATGCTACCTTATACCGTCAACTTGTAGGAAAACTCTTGTATTTAACCCATACTCGTCCTGACCTTTCCTTGCTGTTGGCCTTTTTGCTCGTTTTTTGCAAAACCCCCGTGAAAGTCATTGGAAAGCAGCTAAAAGAATACTTCGTTATGTTCGAGGTACAATACAGTTTGGGATTCATTACAGTGCCAAAGCAACTCCTCTATTACTTGGTTTCACTGATTCTGATTGGGCTGGTGAACCTGATGATCGGAAGTCTACTGCCGGTTATGTCTTCACTCTTGGTTCAGGACCTATTACATGGGCTTGTAAGAAACAGGCTGCCATTTCTCTTTCGTCAGCAGAAGCAGAGTATCGTGGGACCGTGGAAGCTAGTAAGGAAGCCTTGTGGCTTCGTCAGATCCTATCAGAATTTTGCTTTGAGCAGCAGCATTCGACTACACTTTGGTGTGATAATCAAAGTGCCATTCAGCTTTGCAAAGATCCAGTTCAGCATCAGCGCAGCAAACACATTGAACTACACATGCACTTCATCAGAAACCTCATTCATGACCATGTTCTTGAAGTGCAATATTGTTCAACAGATGATCAGGTTGCAGACATCTTCACAAAGGCTCTCACAGAGGCGAAGTTCACTAAACTTCGATATATGCTTGGAGTTCATGAAGTTGTCACTAAGGGGGGATAGGCTCTAGTGCCTCCTTCCTTCTCCTATTGTGTCATATTTGTAAATCCTTCAATCCTATCCCAAGTTGTTCTTAAGGGGGGATGTTAGGATATTCCGACACATAGGAAATAGTTTAAGTTCAACTTGGTCTAGTATAGAGTTAGGTATAGAGTTAGGTAAAGTGTGTTTCTTTACCGTTGTACATTTTGTAACTTACAATCCGACGGTCACGATATGTAGTGATCCGACGGTTCATTCTCTCCTCGGTATTACCGACACTTGATTCGTGGCTTGACACTCGATTGGTCCATGAATTCTATTTAAAGCGCATGGAGGGTCATTTGTAGGTTAACCGTGCATGAGAGAAGCTTATGTAAATTTTCATTCTTTTATTAATAAATTGCCTGTAGTAGCCATGTTGGCATAGGCCGTGGACTGTTTCCCTCTCTGAGGGTTTTAACCACGTCAAAATATTGGTGTATTGATCTGTGATCTGTTTGTGAGCGGTGTCCTTTTGGTGTTCTGTCTGAGGAACTTACCCTGTATATTCCTACAGAGAGTCCCCTTTGGTCCAAGCAGACTTCATTGAATTAGGTGAGAGGAAGTAAAAAAAGATGAAATCCTCCAAAAATTTACAGTTTGATGGTCAGGTTTCAGAATTCATTTTTAAGCCCAGAAGGCCTGTGACTGGGCAATAAAAAAGGTTACAAGAGGTAGAGCCAGAGGTGAGTGAGACAGGGGAGATATCAAGATTCTGTGAAGAGCCCGTAGTTCCAATAGTGCAACTATCACTCATGCACGAAGATGACAGAAACAGAGCAGTTGATACTCAAGAAGAAGAAAATAACTTTGAGGAAGTCATGAAGAAATTAAAGCTTGCCAATCTTGAGATTGCTCAACTTAAGAAAAGGGCAAGGAAACATGCAATTGAAAAGGCCAATTTCAAAAGAGTAAAGGCCATGTGGGAAGATGGAAAAGTTCCAAAACCTGAAGTAGTTGGCAGAGATGATTAATACTTCAATTGGACTATCCCTACAATCAAGGAAGCAAGGTACATCAGAATGATCAATGGCAGACTAAGAACTAATATTAAGGTGATGAAAAGACAAATTGAAGACCTGTAAATTCAGCTAAACAAGTCTGGAGGTCAGCCTCAGCACAAATAAACAGGGTAGTAAGTGATGAAACCCTAATACAATTTTGGTTGAAGCAAAAACATTACTTTTTGAAGTTGTTTCATGGATGGGTGATCTCAAGCATATGTGGCATATGTACATGTTGAAACAACTATGAAGAATGTTTCAAAAGAATTTTTTGTAAAAACACTGTGTAAATTGATTCACACAACAGTTTCATAGCGCGCTATCAAACTGCTCTAGGTACAGTTTTGTTCCTTTTGGTAGATATTCAAGGGAAAGAAGGGGTTATTTTTGAAGAAGGGTGCTACTGTAGAAATGTAAAGAGATCGTTTAAGAAGTTTTAAATCTGCAAAAAAGAAAAACTCAAGGAATGAAAGATATATGCAAGAACTAAGTCTTGCACTACAAAAACAAAAGTTCATTTTGTAGCTCATCAAGTTTGACTTTCTTCAGGAAACTTCAAGGAGTTTAGTTTTCGCACAAGTGTAAAAGAAGGGTTCTATGACTAAGTCAACATGTGTTATACGATTAAAGGGACTAGTATGGTCAGCAGGAGATTCGAAGAACACCATTGAAGACCAAGTCTACATTGCAGGGAACAATTTCCTAGTCTTCAGGACAGATGAAGGAGAAGTTATTGAAGGCCAGCTGGAGGGTTATGGACATCATCAAGGTCGAAGTTAAGGAGGAGTAGCTTTAAAGTATTGGATTTATTTCCTAGTCTAAGTTGTTACCATCATAATAAGGAGTTTTACTCCTAATTGTATTAGGACTCTAAAATTGTTAGATAACCGCTACTTGTAATTAATAGTTTGTTTTAGGAATGAATAGGTGTCAAGATAGGAAATTTGAATTCCTCTCATGTTGGATCAGGGAATCCAAGATTGTAATGAAAAATCTATAAAGGACAAGAGGTGGAATGCCTCAGGGTTGGCAATTTTCAAAAGAAACAGTCATACTGTGTGATTGTGGGAGACTGTGTTTTTCATGTTAATACAGAGATCTTGGCTACACTACTCAGGATTCAGAAGAAAGTTTTAATGTTTGATTTTCTCATGGTTTTTCTTCATTTACTCACTTGTAGTAGTATGAACACATGTTACTTATAATTTATTGGCAATGCTCTAACTTCCTTCATGTGTTTATAGACTGTGTTCCTTACATTATTTCTCTGTTTTGTTGATATATTAAGACTCTTTATGCCTTGACTTCCATGTTAAGCTAATCTTTCTATGATACTGAAACATATTCTAACTCCATAAGCCCAATGGATGCTTTTTGATTTTGTTCAGCCATTTATACCTTTTCACTTGTTTTTTCCATAGAGTTAGCCATCTAATATTTAAACTAAAATCTTTAACCTAGTGAGAGAGCGTTCTCAGGTTGAGGAGGCTAAGCCACAGACAAAAGTTTGGTTTGAAATAGTTACTCAAAGTCTTCTTGATCAGCAGCCTATCAGGGTTTGGTTTTGTGATAACATTTTGGTGCGTTTGCCAAGAGTCTGAAGATATACATATCCTGAAAAATCATGAAGCTGGACTCTTGAAGGTAGCAAGAGCTTCAAAATATGTTCGAGGCTGCAAAACTACCTTGGTGACTCCACACATCAAATAAAAAATTGGACAGTGGCTTCACTGCTAAGAAGATCAGTTGCCTAGATGAAGTTTTAGGATGAGTTCCATTGCAAGTTTCAGGATGAGTTGCATTGCAAGAAAAAATGCCAGGTATGCTCCTATGAATTGGTCTCATATCCCTGGTTTTCCAAATCCTATGCCAAAGGTTGATTGGTTATATGATCTTCTAGTATTCAAAAATGAAAAGAAATACAATGCTACTCTTCATTTGGTTAGGTTTCATCTACATGTACATAGTCTTAAGGTTCAGTTCCCTGAAGACTGTCTTATGAAGATGTTTATGACCACTCTAGAAGGAAAAGCATGGTCTTGGTATAAAGGTTTAGCAAATGGTTTATTGTATTCTCTTGCTAATTTTCATGATGAATTCTATGATATTTATAAAGAATGTCATCCTTCCTTATTGTTGGTCAAAGATAGCTGTAAACATTCTATGAGCCTTATTCAATATCTAGAGGATTGTTATGATGATGATGAATTTATGAATGAAGAAATTTTAGAGGCTCTTCATAACAACACATTTCAACAACTAGAAGAAAGGATAACATCCTATGACATGCAACATAGAAATCAACAAGAGTATACTTATGAAAATCATATTACATCCTCCGAGATTGATGCAGAGATGCAACAGACTTGTTAGTCTTCAGATCATAATGAAGATGAAAATAATTGCAAACACCAAGAAGAAATACCGGAAGAAATTTTTTATAACCCTCAAGCAAAGGAAAAGGTTGATCATTTCTATAATTCCTTGTAGCAAATTACCTCAAAGAATGATCATAATAGTGAGGAAAATTACAGTGTCTATGGGAATCATGTAGAAAAGCAGTTGGATAACTTATCAAATGAATGTTGTGTGACTAAAGATCAGTTGTTAGAAGTAATAGGTTGTTATGAGGATCATCAAGCTGATCATGTATTCTGGTATCCTATAGCTAAATACATGGAAGCATTTTACTCTATAGCATTTCAGTTTTTCTATGAAGATCAAAGGCAATTTTAGTGTCAGTGGTCATCACAATATGATAGCTTCTTTGAACTCCGATGCAATCAAAAAACTCAAATATCTGATAAAACAAATGATTGGCTACATTGGAAATTTCACATTGATTGAGCTAAAAGAAGTTTACAATTGATAGGGTAGGTAGGTAGGAAAATGCAAATAAGCTCAAGGTTGACTAAGCAATCTCTACTAGGTACAGTTTGAAGCAGATTGGGTATAATTTCATAGTTTTTTATTTTTAAAGGAATGGATTGCAGCATTGGAGCTAGTAGTTCTTAGTGTACCACAAGGGCACACTATCCCAAGTGGAGCCACTATTATCACCCTAATTTTTTTTAAACTTTGGAAAGTTTTCCTTGTTTCTAGTCATGGTGTTAGACATGGTCAAGTCATTTTTATGTTTTTAGAGTCTAAGTCATAGGGTTAGAGTCTCATTTCCAACATCAAATAAAGTTCAACAACCTTGTTTTACCCCTTATGGATCCCATATCATGTTTTAAGTTTCATGTGTCTGGACATTTCAAAAATATGAACGCACTATGAAACTGTCTAGGTGTTTTCATAGCGTAAAGTCCTGAAATTACACTGGATGTGCTACAAAATCAAGGATTCATAGTTAGGCGTTTTTGTAGTGCAAAACCCCAAAATTACACTGGACACACTACAAAATTAGGGATTCGTGAACAATCATGTCTAGCTGTCAAATCCACCAGAATCCATTAAAATTTCATCATTAGGTGTCACTCCATGAACCTTACCTCTCACATACAACCATTCATATCCATCATTAGATTCGTTAGGGGTCATTTGTTCACAATCATTTCAAATTTCAAAAAAGGAAAGGGTTAGTTGATCCTGGTCATATTCATGTTGATCTTGGTCATATTCATGCAAGAGACACTTGCTGTTGTTCTTAAGTTCAAAGTAAACAAGCCCAGGGTGAGAAAAGACCAGAATTCTTCCACAGGCTTCAAGCGAGGTAGCTCTTCATCAAATTCAAGTGAGGCAGTTCCTAAATTAAGCAAGGTAGTTTCTTCTAGGCCTTCTATCTACAAGGATTTCAAAGGAGAAATGTCGGAAGAAAGAAAGAGTCACAGGTCAGGCTAATGTCTGAGAACTAAACCTGAAGGCTTAGATGCTCTCACAAAGGATAAAACAATTGAAGAAGCCTCCAAAAATGTAGGTTGTTGGAGGTTCTATGAGAAACTACAGGGAGGACATAACCAAGTGACCAAGGAATTTGTTCTAAATTTCACAGGTTTACATACAAAGATTGGAGTGTTAGAATTGCCAATTTCTCCTGAAATTATATCTTTAGTCACAAAAATTCCTAGAGGTCAGGAAAAGTGGTTTAAGAATTTCAAGTTTGAAATGGCACCTTGCAAGATATTCTTGAAGCCAGAGTTTGTAGACACAGATTTAACTAAAGCAGTGCCAAGGGGTTATGTCAAAGATTCATTTGCCAACTTACTCTCATGCATACAAAGGTATTTCACCTTTGAAAGAAGATACCACAAGGTGTATTCTTACCATTTCAAACTCCTTTTGCATTTCACTGTCATAATATCTCTAGATCTACCTTTCTTTCTATCTCAGAGCTTAGGCAAGATGTCTGATAAAATATAGTTGAAGTAAGAGACATGTGAAACATCATTGTTCCATCATGGCTTAGTTAAATTAATGGTCTTGCATGAACTTTAGAAGGTATATAGGGAGTCCTCTTCATTTCTCTTCATGTCTGGTTTTAGAGCTGAAATAGGACTTAGCCCTAGGGCTAAGGAAATATCATCACCAGTGATTAGTCACCATGTAGAAGAAAGGTCAAGTAGGTTTGTTAAATTGAAGGCCAGAACACCATTGGCTGTTCAAGATACTCCTCAACAGTCACAGATGAAGAAAGTTCAGATTAAGGAAGCAACACAAGAGCAGTCCATTGGTGAAACAGTCCAGAGAAGGGTAACTAGAAGCCAAATAGCCAAAGACAAGGGTAAAACAGTGGTCACTGATGAAAGCCTAGCCTCAATGGGAAATTTGAATGATCTTCTCCAGGAAATTGACATTGAAGAGTCCCCTTTGTTCCAAGTAGACTTCATTGAATTAGGTGAGAGGAAGTCAAAAAATATGAAATCCTCCAAAAAGTTACAGTTTGATGATTAGGTTTTAGAATTCATTTTTAAGCCCAGAAGACCTGTGACTAGGCAGTCCAAAAGGTTACAGGAGGTAGAACTCAAGGTGAGTGAGATAGGGGAGATATGATTCTGTGAAGAGCCCGTAGTTCCAATTGTGCAATCATCACTCACACACAAAGATGACAAAAACAAAGCAGTTGATACTCAAGAAGAAGAAAATAACTTTGAGGAAGTCAAGAAGAAATTAAAGCTTGCCAATCTTGAGATTTCTCAACTTAAGAAAAGGGAAAGGAAACATGCAATTGAAAAGGCCAATTTCAAAAGAATAAAGGCCATGTGGGAAGATGGAAAAGTTCCAAAACCTGAAGTAGTTGGCAGAGATGCTCAATACTTCACTTGCACTGTCCCTGCAATCAAGGAAGCAAGGTACATCAGAATGATCAATGATAGACTAAGAAATAATATCAGGGTGATGAAAAGACAAATTGAAGACCTGGAAATTCATTTGAATAGGTATGGCAGCCTCGACACAAATAAACAGGGCAGTAAGTAATGAAACCATAATACAATTTTGTTTGAAGAAAAAACATTACTTTTTGATGTTGTTTCATGGATGGGTGACCTCAAGCATATGTGGCATATGTACATGTTGAAACAATGGTGAAGAATCCTTAAAAGGAAAGTTTTTGAAAAAAGATAGTGTAAATTGATTCACACAGCAGTTTCATAGCGCGCTACGAAATTGTTGTAGGTGACATGCACAGTAGTTTCGTAGCGCGTTACGAAACTGCTCTAGGTGCAATTTTGTTCTTTTCGGTAAATATTCAAATGAGATAAGGGGTTATTTTTGAAGAAGGCTGCTGCTGCAAAAATGTAAAGAGATCATTTAGGAAGGTTTAAAGCCTAAGAAAAGAAAAACGCAAGGAATGAAAGATATATGCAAGAACTAAGCCTTGCACTACAAAAACAACAGTTCATTTTGTAGCTCATCCAGTTTTACTTTCTTCTGGAAACTTCAAGGAGTTTAGTTTTGGCACAAGTGTAAGAGCAGGGTTCTATGACTAATTCAAAATTTGTTATATGATTAAAGGGGCTATTTTAGTCAACAAGAGATTCAAAGAACACCATTGAAGACCAAGACTACACTGTAGGGAACAATTTCCTAGTTTTCAGGACAGATGAAGGAGAAGTTATTAAAGGCCAGCTAGAGGGTTATGGACATCATAAAGGTCGAAGTTAAGGAGGAGTAGCTATCAAGTATTGAATTTATTTCCTAGTCTAAGTTGTTACTATCATAATAAGGAGTTGTACTACTAATTGTATTAGGACTCTAAAACTGTTAGATAACTGCTACTTGTAATTAATTGTTTGTTTTAGGAATGAATAGGTGTCAAGATATGAAATTTGAATTCCTCTCATGTTGGATCAGGGAATCCAAGATTGTAATGAAAAATCTATTAAGGACAAGAGGTGGAATGCCTCAGGGTTGGCAATTTTCAAAAGAAACAATCATATTGTGTCATTGTGGGAGACTGTGTTTTTCATGTTAATACAAAGATTTTGGCTTCACTACTCAGGATTCAGAAGAGAGTTTTAATGTTTGATTTTCTCATGGTTTTCTTCATTTACTCACTTGCAGTGGTATGAACACATGTTACTTAGAATTCATTGGCAATGCTCTAACTTTCTTCATGTGTTTATAGACTGTGTTCCTTACATTATTTCTTTGTTTTGGTGATACATTAAGACTCTTTATGCCTTGACTTCCATGTTAAGCTAATCTTGTTGTGATACTAAAACATATTTTGACTCCATAAGCCCAATGGATGTTTATCGATTGTGTTCAACCATTTATACTTTTTCACTTGTTTTTTCCATAGAGTTACTCATCTAATCTTTAAAATAAAATATTTAACCTAGTGAGAGAGCCCTCTTAGGTTGAGGAGGCTAAGCCTCAACCAAAAGTTTGGTTTGAAATAGTCACTCAAAGTCTTCCTGATTAGCAGCCTATCGAGGTTGGGTTTTGTGATAACACCTTCACGATGGCTTATCGATCCTTTGATAGACATTAGATGCCCTACAATACTCTTTTGAATATTTATGTATGGTTGGCCACCACAACCCATCTTGTAGGATCTTCTATGCAGTCGCTCTTCTAGCATAATGTCCTCCAACAACTTCTCCATGTGCTTTGGTGAGGATAGTTTGTCTTTCGTAATATGGTACATAGTAGGGAAAATTTTAGGAGCTAATATTTGCCCATGGGCTAATTTTCTATACTTTTTTCCAAAAAATAGATTCACTAATTTCCTTTTTTAGGTAAAAATGATTCACCCAAATTTTATAGAATGAAATTATTTTACCCTAAAAGTCACCAGAAATTATATATAGACTATAGAAAAAGATTATAAATTTGAATATTTTTACAAAATATCTCCAAACATTTTATAGATTTCATATTATGGACTAGTGGGATTCGCCAAGGGTTCTAAACTTTAAGATAAATTTCCATCCTTAAAATTTTCCCTGGGTCACCTGCATAAAACTTCATCCAGCCCTATTTGATACAAATACCCTACAATTATGGAGAAATATGCAACCTTGACCACCAATTCCTTCTTCTGTTGTGTCGTATATCCTTCAGGATCTACACCTATAGACAGGAATTGGATTATATCCGTAAAATGTTCATCTGCAACACGTGCAACAATGAGTTGTGCATCAAGAAATAATTCATCAAGACTTGTAGGTTCTTCGACATTCTTAATCCATGAAAGGTGATCAGGTCCAACACTTAATCTTCCTGGCTTCACAATTACTTCGAATTTATACTCCTAGAATAGCAGTAACCACCTACAAATCCCCCACCCCGCAACACAGGCTTGTTGACCAGGCACTTTAAAGCTGAATGGTCTATATACATTTTGAAGTGCAAACCAAATAGATAATGCATGAACTTCTGTAGTGCATATACCATCACCAAACCTTCACACTCCATGGTTGAATAATTATTCTTTGCCTCAGACAGTTTTCTGTTAGCAAATGCAATCAGATGGTCGATATCTGTTGTGCCTAGTTGGGTTAAAACTGCTCCTAACACTAAGAAAGATGCATCCAAATGTACATGAAAATATTTCCTCCAATCTGGGAACACAAAAATAGGTGTTTTAACCATATTCTCCTTTAAAACATATAATATTGATGGGGCTTGGACCTAGGTTCAGAGTTAGCTGTGCTAACCAACAAAATCCCTACACTATCGTCCCTTTCAGTAACAACCCACGTAACGCAGGCTGTAGTCTCACCCGAGGGAGTAGTGGGAGATGATAGAACCAAGTTTCTACATCTAGAGGGTTACGTGATGTGTTTTATATAGATCTATGGATTTATTTTTACCTTCGCGAAACCTAACCCTTAAAACCCAGAACTTACAGTAAATAATAATTAGCAGATTTTTGTCCTTTGCTGATTGCGCTAAACATGCATAAAATCATACATATAAGTAGATCTATGTCTTTGTGAATCTACTAAGTAATTTTCTTGATTAAATGCATTCAACAGTTCATAAATACAACAACTTAAAAAATAAAAAGTAATGCACAGATACACAAATGTCACTTCAAAACATGCCTTTATTATGCTTAGATTCTCAAATACAAAATCTTTCCAATCCTACACACACAACTGCAGGGCCATGTTATGTGGAATTTTGCATCTACGGATAAACACAATTTCCCTAGGTGGGTAGCTACACCTAGAACAACAGAATTAAAGAATTTAACTTTTTTCTATAGAAGATAAATAAGACAAGGGACCTACTTGTGATATTTCGCTTTCCCTTTATCTCCTTTGTATGGCTCTCATCACTCCTTCTCGAACTTAATCTTCTCGACAAGCACCTGCAATCATAAACAGACGACAAAAACCAATCAAAGTAAGAGATATATCTACTATAAGCAAATGGAATTGAAAACATTTAAACATATAATCATCATGCATAAAGACAAGAATATGGGAAAAGATGTAAACAACATTATTAAGTAGAAGGAAGAGTTACAATAAAGAAGTCCGATCCAATGTCACTCCTCCAGCTTGAGTTCCATCCAACATCACATCAAAAGAACATCACTTCGACAGCATAACAGTACTTGCTATAATATTAAACCTCACACCAATAGTATCTCCTTAAAAATTCTGAAAGTCCAACCCTTGATCACTTAGATGAGTGCTCAATTTATAGGAAAATGGAGGTGGTTTGGTCATAAATGAGGGTATTGAATGGCCTTCCAAACTTAGAGTTAGTTTCCATGGAGGAAGGGATGAGAGGATAGGAGGTTAATTAACTCATTCCCTATCCAATTTCGAGATAATAGGAGATGATAAGTGTGGGAATATTTTAGAATGTTTGTTCCTAGAACCCTATGAAGAATTCGCTCAATCTCACCCAACACAGGTCAAAGTGGGCCTAAGTGCACTAAAATGCACCCTTACATGGGGCTACTACACTGAAGAGCATTTATCCCTGACCAAGGCTGTGTTGGTCCCTCAAGGAGGCATTTCTGGAGGGCTTCAAGCCAGGAAACTTTCAGGGAAGGAGGCATTCAAAGTGATGACTTGTCTAGGGCATGTAGAAACTGGATTAGGGTTTGATGAGCCCTAATAATACTGATCTAAATTTTTCGAGTGATTTGCCCAAACAGATCTGTAATGGCCGCCCCCTAAAGCATGAAATAAAAAATGATAATGTTGAGTGATATGCTTTACGATGTGATGAGGAGGTTCCGAAGCAGATGGTGACTTGCATCAATTACAATACATTATCATGATATTTTGGATTTTTCATGAGTTGAGGGAAGGCATACCCATGCTCAACATATAAAATTTTAATTACATGTACATAGATAATCGTCTATAGATATGGACCCATGATAGGATGAACATTTGTGTAAAGCCATTGTATAGATGATTTAATACTTTCCTAAAATCGTAGCCCAGATGCATGACACTATATCTGGGGTCTTCTATCTCATTTAATCGTTCACTCAAGTATGATTATAACCTTGTGAATATGTGATCTGAAGTCAAACATGGGAAGACACCATCTGATTACTAGCCAATGATGTAAGCCATTAAGAAATGTGAGAGAGATCACTGATAATGATAATGATCCTCAAGGTACTGCAGTACATTTTGCATGGTGTGAATAAATGTTTTTATGTCGAACACTATACAATGTCTTTCATTTGAAGGCTAGTGATGTCAACCTATCGGTGGAAGTGAGAAACTTGCCATTGATGTATGCAATCCGCAAGTATAGGAAGGGTGTTTCTAAGTCAACTTCTTGGATAATGTGTTCATGTCGACAAGAAGTGACTTGTCGCAGGAGGGTCTTGATTATCCCACATCAACAATATGAAATAAGTGTAATGATTTTTGGATACAGAATGTGACTGATGACATAAGGTTTAGGAATGGCAGTCATGAAAATGAAGGTTTATGAGTATTGTAAAGGATGAATTTAACTAAGTGACTTCTCTTGAACATGTCGGTGACATTGAATGAATTGGCAACATTGACCCAAAACCAAAGTAATGGATGGTATAGACCAAGGTATGATGAACATCAAGAAGATAACCCAACCCAAGTAGTCACAGTGATGAAGTAAAAGTGTCATGTTCAAGAGCGACCTGCTACCATAAAGTGGTTTACCCATTTTCCCATTTTCCCCAATCATTGTTGACCAATACCTCTTTATTTTTTATCAAGATTGAGGAGGATAACATATTCTCGTTGTATAATTCCACCCTTCAGGTGAATCCATCGCTATGTGATGTTTTAATGAGTCTAGTGAAGGTGAAACTCCGTTTTTTCATGATGGACAAGTTTGTCTCTATTTGATGTGTTAACGAGTTTAACAACAATGATAACTCGGTCCTTTTCATGTTTAGAGAGTTTGAAAAGGGACAAAAGGAAAACTCCACAAGTTCCTTTTCATAAGTTTGTCTCTCAAGTATGAAAAGCGTAAAATAATATGAGAGAGAACTTATTGACCATGTTCAATCAACATATTCCCTTTTTGTAAATAATCTATCTCAGTCCGGAAAAGGGTTAAACTTATAATGAGTAGATGTCATTTCCAATCCATTAACGAGCTAAAAAGGACAAATTCTTTGAAATCTTTTCATATTTCAAGAGTATGAAAAGAGCTTAAAGAGGACTCCAAGGGGGTTCCTTTTTTGATGTTTAACAGAGCTCAAAAATAGATAAAAGTATGCTTTGTGGTCAAAGTACAATTCACGATTGTGCACGTCAAATTCTGTAAGTCAGCTATAAATATTTTCAAAGCAACACCAAATGGATCAAATATACCTATTTTATTGGTAGAAATAGGTAAATACTAAAGTTTACTCATTTAATGATCATGAAATAAACATAAAACAAGAATTTACCATGTCATTTTCACCATTTTATATTTGCCATTCAGTTTGTGTTGTGAATCAATTTTTTACCTCAAACTTCAGCAGGTGATTGTGAGAGATTATGTGGATCATTTCTTGTGCCATCTAGACCAGGTAGGAGATCTACCCCTCCTCTTTCTTTTCATGTCGTTTTTTTAATGTTTCATGCAAATTTTTAGGGTTTTTGGGCCCCTAGGGTTAGGATATTTCGCCCTGGGATCAATGAAACCTTCCATGTCAAAAACTATGCTACAGAGCACCCAAACAGAAGGGTATCTACTCTACAATGCATTGTCTCCTTACCTGGGCTGCGCTGGGTGAGTTTCACAAACTTATTTCACCTATTTGGCCCAAAATTTCTCCAGTTTTTTGCATGAAAAAGGATCCTAACTAAGATTATGGTTTGATTTTAGGCTTTCATCGGATCAGAATGTTTATTACTTGATGAGAAAGAGAGCATGAAGAACAAGAAATGGTTTTCCTAAATGATCAGGGTACTGTTGAGGCCCTCAAAAACCGTGGGTTGCTCAAATACTTTAGGTTGTTCGGGATGAGGCAACAAATAGAACTATTGCATTTCTTAGTTCATGCATGGGATCCAATGGATCAGGCTTTTCACATAAGGGAAAAAGCGGTCCCTATTATGATCTATGATGTCTACTTTCTTATAGGGTTGTCGAGACGTGGTGCCCCCATTTCTCTTTCAAGTTCTTCCCGTGGGGGTAAATCAGTGAGGGACTATGTTCGACAATTTTGTCGGCCAGGTACATATCCTAGAAAATACGGAAAGATAATAATCAAAGATATTCGTGATTTTCCTTTGAGAAAGATCCTTTTCACTATCACAAAGTTGGCAGGCAGTGTGATACTTCATCCGTCGAATAGAGTATACATGCAGTATGCACTTGAGTGTCTTGAGCCAACTATATTCAACTGGTGTGAGGCCGTACTTTCTTCACTGAAAGAGCAATTGTCAAAGGTAAAGAGTGGTAAGATGAAGAATTTCAGCTATGGATCACTCTTAATCACTTTTACCTTATAGATAATTCCATTGATGCAACCTCAACATGTAACACTAGGTGTAACTGGTCCTAGAGATCCACAGATGCACAAGTGGGTTGAATTGATGGATAGACATGCTAGTTAGTCATCAATCACATTTTCCATTGCATTCTTTAGTTGGCTCAATCAAAAATACATTGTCATCGAGGAGCATCCATATGCAGTGATGGATTTTCGTGGAGATCCATAGTTGAGTTTACCAGTGGGCACTCAATGGGGTGCTATAGGTAAATTGTTTTTGACAAAATGTTTTTGTTTTTTAAGTTTATACATGTTTTTATGTTTTTGATGTTTCCAAGACTAAGCTAAAATCGTTCTCATGCATACAGATGTTGGTATTGTTCGACCTGTGGGACATCAACAGGAGGTAGGTGGACCAATGTAGAGAAATGTCGGGAGAGCAGTTCTCTAGGATCTGGATTAGACTGAGACATTGGTAGAGTTGCAGGATCATGTAGAGGGGTTAACCCTCGGTATTCCAAATATCCAGATCGAGGAGTTGTCTATTAGGCTACAGTGCCATACTATTGGTGTCCCTAGCCATTGGATGAGGCTATTGCACATGACAGCTCAGGATGTGACCTGTTACCTGAGCATCACTAGGTCTACTTAGGATGATTTTTGTATGCATTTTGTGTTTTTAGGTCAGATGACCAAAAATTTCTTGGACACAAATTTTGTAAAAACTTTTAAAACATCTATATATTTTTACTTTTAGAGTTTTTATATATGGTTATGTGCAATTCGATTCAACTAATGATGTGAATTGAAAATTTACTTTTACATGTGTCTTAAATTTTTGTTTAGCACATAGTTCGCTAATGAATCAGTTAATGTGTTAAAGTTTCTATAAATATGTTGATATTGAATATACTCAAAATGTCTTTCCAAAATATGAACTCTAAGGAACATACAAAGAATTGTTGGGTTTTGGACGGTATAAATTTTGTTAGTTGCAGTACAACGAGTTGTGAGTCTAGCCTAATGATGATTTGGTGAATGCAAAGTGAAATGGCATCAGAGAGAAGTTCAATCAATGTGCTATACACAATGATATTATTCTTAGAATTACCGATACAAATACCTTGAAATCTAACTAACTCGCCACTTGGAGTGAAAATGGTCGATGTTGCAGAAGATATGTTTTGAGTACTACGACTAGCACCATAGGCGTAACCAATGAATGGTTCCAAAGATTCTGACATCTGAAACAAATGCAAAGTGGATTACTTAACCACACAAAAACTCTAAAAGACACACTGACACACACACATGAAACTAAAGCCTATATATAGTGATTTTACTACACTGAATTAAGCATAGTAATGTTTGAGGTACAACCTGTTTCGGGGCTGTGACAATGGAATTCCATCATAATCCACCAACTGGTAGGCATATTTTGCCAAAACACGCTTGACAATGTAAGAGCCCATCCATAGTGGTTCAAATTTTCCTGCTTCTAGTTTATGAACTTCCTGACCATAAAACAAGACTAGGTCTCCTTTTGAGAAAATGTGAGGCTTGAAATTTTGGTCATATTGCATCTTGATTCATTTCTTATCTGCTTCGTTAGCCAATGCGGCTTCACAACAGGTTTCATCTAGATGGATGAGTTCTAAGAAACGTGCTCCTTCGTCAAAAATGTCACGTAATAGGTCAATCACAAGTTTAAGAGATGAAATTTCACATTGTATCGGCAATATTGCCTCCATACCATACATCAATTGAAAGGGTGTGAATCTAGCTGCATTCCTTATCAAGGTTTGGTATGCCCACAAAGCAGAGTAAAAGATTAAATTCTAGTTTTGTTTATGAACCCTTATCATTCTTTGAAGCATCCATTTTAGGACTTTGTTGATGGCCTCAACTTGTCCATTAGCTTGTAGATAATGAGTAGAACTATCATATGAAAGTCCTAACTTGGAAGTTAACTCAGTCAACATGTGATTGCGAAAATGCGACCCATGATCTGTAACTATAGCTTGTGGTACACCAAACTAGGCAACCACATGGTTGAAAAATAAAAGTGCAGCCATCTCACCATTGTTGTTTAATGTAGGCAGTGCCTCGGCCCATTTTGTGAAATAGTCAATGGCGACTATAATGTACCCATGCCACCCAGCCGAGTGAGGGTTACATGTCATGAAGTCAATGCCCCATTTGGTGAACGGTCCAACAACGACGACAGGATGTAGTGCTGCAGGTGTTAATCTAGCTTTATGGTCATAGATCTGGCATGCATGACAACTTCTGACATCAATAAGGCAATCTTTGAATATGGTAGGCCTGAAGTAACCAACACGGAGAATTCTCTATGTGGTAGCATAACTAGATAAGTGCCCACCACAAGCACCTAAATGGAAATCATTGAAAACTTTCTCGACTTCCTCATGTGTGAGGCACCTCCATGAAATTGTATTGATACCACGATGGTAAAGAGTTTCACCAATAATTAGATAATCTTTGCCTTAGTATCATATATATCATTATTGTGAGCGAGAGATATCGGGCCAAAATTTTTGGGTTTGGAGATAAATTAGTATATCTCCATACCATGGGTCAGATGATGAAATCAGGAATAGAGACTCATCCAGAATTGATGGTTCTGATGTTTAATCAATGGTATTCGAGGGAATGTCGCAAAGAAGCTCGAAAAAAACTAGAGATTTATTTGATTTGGATTTGATGAATTCCAAGTCAAAATCCTGTAAAATGACAATCCATTCTGATTATTTTTCCCTGAGCAATTGACATGACAAAATATATGTCATAGGGTTGCAATCTGAAATGACAGAGGTCTTTTGGAGCAGGATCTAGTGGCGAAATCTCTGTACAACTTGAACAACAACCAGAGCTAAATTTTCGACATAAGAGTACTTAACTTCTCTATAATTGATATTGCAGCTCAAATAATATATCAGATGTTCAATCCTATCTTCTTCTTGGAATAAAACCATTCCAATGGTTGTATATGTAGCAGGGAGATATAGGAAGTAGTCATTTTGATAATTTAGGGAATACATTAATGGCGCTATAATCAAGGTAGCTTTAAGAGCATCAAAGGAAGCTTGTGCATTCTGATCCCAATGGAAGGGTATCCCCTTTTTCAAAAGATGAGTAAATCCTTTAGCGATTTTAGCATAATTGGAAATGAACCTCCTCAGAAAGTTAGCCTTCTCTTGGAGTCTCTGTAACTATAGTAGATTGGAAGGTGAAGGCAAGTCAAGAATTGCCTAAACCTTAAGTGGGTCGAGTTGAATTCCTTCCTTAGACACTACGAAACCAAGTAAATGACCCGAACCAACACAAAACACACATTTGTGTGGATTGAGTTGTGTTTTGTAGTGTCGGCACCATAAAAATATAGCTCTCAAATTCTGCGGGTGATCAGTCTGCTTTCGTGAATAAGCAGGTAAATCATCCAAATATGGTTGAACAATATGTTTGATGTCATGGAAGGCATATTTCATTTCCCTCTGAAAATTTGCATCTGCGTTCTTCAAACAAAAAGGGAGTTTCCTGTAAGCGAATGTGCCCCATAGACAAATAAAAGCAATTTTATATTGGTCCTCTGGGCAGATATTGATCTAATTATAGATGGAAAAACCATCCATAAATGAGAATATTTCGCATCTGGCACATTCATCAATAATCTGGTTGATAAAGGGAGTGGGATAATTGTCTTTTGGACAAGCTTGATTAACATCCCTATAATCGATACACACTCATATTGTCCCTTGTTTCTGCATGATAGGAATAATATTGGAAACCTAATCAGTAAAAGGAACAGGGTATATGAAACTAGCATGCAAAAGTTTTTT
>APFE030333041.1:0-11801 GCA_000404065.3 Pinus taeda
TTAATTTGAAAATAAGAAACTATATGATAAAAAAAAAAGAAAATTAAACCAAAGATATTACTATGGAATAAAATTGCAACAATTAACTTGATTATGCTAATTTAGGAAAAACTAGGCACTTTTAAAGGAAGATTAATGAAAATTGAGATGAAAAAGAAGTTTCGAGATAAGGGGAAGTTGACCTTCACAAATTTAGGTAAAACGTAAAATGAAGTAGAAAAGATTTGAAATTCCAAACTTGCTCTCTACTAATATTTGTTCTACCCCTTATGGTATGACGGCCTCATAGGATCTTGTTTCCAAGGTCTATTAATTTTGACTTCAAATTTTCATTTAACAGCCAAAAAAAGATTTGAAATTCCAAGCCTGCTCTCTACTAATATTTGTTCTGCCCCTTATTGTTCTACCTCTTATTATATGACGGCCTCATGGGATCTTGTTTCCCAGGTTTATTAATTTTGACTTGCAATTAACACAGAGTCAACCTCTTCGAACTTTTTATTTGTAGGTTCTGAACTTTGGCCTACCACCAAGAAAATGTCGTACACTTGATCTGAAACGTTGACTGGTTAGCAAGGCGTCGTCGTAGCCCTCGAATCTTTGTCTTGTATGATATCACAATTAGAAATATTACACAATTTTAAAAGAAATGGTTATATCTTTATGAAGTACGAAACATTTTTCAAAGATCGAGAGTGAAATGATTCTTTGATAGTGGGATAGTAATAATGGAAGATGGATAAGGTGAGTAACCTTGACTTGTGACTTCCCCCATTGCCACATAAGGAACTATATTCATTGGTGGTCGGGTTTTCTGTTTTTCTTAATCTGCACAAAATTGGTACAACTATTGGTGAGATGGAAATGTTTGGGTTGAATCATAAATTTGAAAATATAAATGAATTTTATTTTATATGAAATTAAAATCTTCTGGAGTGAACCACTTAAAACTATATTTCTTCTATTTTTCCCAATTTTTTCATTAGATTTTGAACCAAATTTAAAAATATTAGGAAAAATCTCTTGGTTAAATTACCTTATAAATTATAAGTAAAAATACTAATACATAAGAACTAAACAAAATATAATAATATACATATTTAATATATCGTGAGATATATATCATTAAAAAAACATTTTTAAACCTAGCCAGATATCATCGCGTTACATAATATTTTGGTGGCAATTATATGTTGCAAACCAAACACACACCGCCCCCCATTTTTAACAGAACATGCCTCAACATCCAGCAACTTCATATAGATTGATTCTCTGATAAAAGATTGACTAGTGTGGTTGTTGCTGATAGACAAGTCTAGATGTCCATGTCGGCCAAAAGTAAAGCCACCCAATTGGATTTCGGTGTAAATAATTCTAACCACGCTGAGAAGCACGTGAAATAGATTTCATATTCGTGTCTCTGCCTTGGGTGTGCCGAAGTCTAATCACACAACTCAGTTGAGTGTCAAAGTCCGCTCAAAGTAAAAGTATTTAAATGGATTCCAAAATTAATTTACGCATTTTTTGAGGGAGTTTTCTATAATGTGACTTTTTGGAGATTTTGGTGACGGAATCCGGCGGAAGAAATGAGGTTAAATCTTGATTTTTAAGCAGTTAAAATGGTTTTTTAACTGCATATTTGGATTCAGCGCCCTGAAAAACCCTTGGGAGCCATTGATTGTGCAGAAACTAGCTATCAAACATGGGATTCCAATGAATTGCTGCCAGATTTTGACCGGAAAAATCTGCCGGAAAGACTTTCAAAAAGTCGCTTTATAGACTACTGCTTTTTTGAGCTCTGTCAGAGCTAGATTTAGAAGAATATAAATAAATATGTTTTCTCTTCATATACAAATCAATGTGCAATAAAATTGAATTTGAGTGTGTAAAAGTCAAAACGCACTAGGTTTTATGTCAAAGTTGATAAGTTTTGACAAATTTGATAATTCTTTTATTTTAGGTTTCCACAATGTCTGTGAGTTTGTTTGTTTCTCATATTGTATTCTGTAATTCCTTTCTTTTACTGAAACTGGTGTTTTGTTACTATAAATCATATCTTATAAAAAAGAATAAAATCTTATACAAAAGAATAAAAAAAAAAAGAATGAAAATTACTCATGCGTGAACTCACCTCAAAATCGTGGTATGAGAAATGGGGAATTTGCCTTTAGAAACATACTCTTTGGGGTCAACCTCATGAAGTTTTGTGGGATCCGACGGCACATTAACTCTCCATTTACGAACTGCTGCAACAATTACCTGAGCCATGCGATTGAATGGATTCCATTCCGCACTGTGTCTGTAAAATGGAGTACCTATTAAGAATAGTATGACCGATATAATCAATCCCGCCGTGGGAATCGCATAACCTATAGTGAATCCCACATGGTCCTGGAGGTATATCAGAAAACTATGCGAATATCACATGGTCCTGGCGGTATATCAGAAAACTATTTGCATAATAGCGTTCCCAAAAACACACTAAATATCGACCAATTGAAGAAGGAGGGTTTTTGAAGCTTCTCCTTGCATCAAATTCATAATGGTGGACATGTTGGGCTTTGTACCACTAGTTTCTTAAAATAAGATAATTATTCATTTAAAATAGAGAGTCACTTAAATGAGTGAGTGATGGTATGATTGAGTGTTGAATCAAGTGAGTTAAGTGATAGACTATTTTGAGTGTGAGATTGCATGTAGTTGCATGTCAAGATATTTTAGGCAGTTAGCTAGTTGGAAAAAGTTTAAATATTTTTCATCATGTTCATTGCAATCATTAGGTTTTGTGTGATCAATAGAAGAGCAACAACTCACATTTTATGTGTGAATTGCGTTTTGTCTTATTGCAAGAGAAAACAGATTAGCAATTACTTTTTGTGTGATCAATAGAAAAGCAACAACCCACATTTTATTGTTAATTGTGTTTTGTCTTCTTTACCTTTCTAACAAATTGGTATCAGAGAAAACAAAAACAGATTAACAGCCATGTCAGCCATCTGTGTGAGAGGAGAAATATGTTGTTTCTCGTAGTGGTTGAGCATTAACGTATTACAATTATAGGCAGAGCGTTATAACAGCGTTAGGGTTCGCAAGCATTCGGAGCCGCCGTGAGCAGCATTACCACGCATACAGCGTGAACCATTCGTTGACGTTTCAAAAGAGTTCCAGAAGTTTTTCAAAGGCGTATTTTTTCACGTGGAGTATCTTTGTCATGTTCACGTGGGTTGTTTCTCTTTGGAAACGAAAAGTTATAGGAGGTTTACCTTATTCATAAAAATTTTACGAGATTAACATGAATTACGGTGATTGTTTTAGGAGGTTCGCTTAATTCGTTTAAAGTTATATTAGGTGTCGTAAAATAAAAAAGGTTTGTTCAAAAAAAAATACGAAAGGGTTTATTATAAAGCGTTTTTAATATATAAATTTCTTTATATAAAAAAGAAAACCATTTTTTTTTACTCAATTGGTCTACTCTTATTATTATACAAAAATGGTCTTCTCAAATTTCCAGCCCGAGTTTACCGTTTACAGGAAAGATTATGATGTGTGGGTCATTAAGATGGCAACCATGTAAGTTGCAGGCACATGATGTTTGGGATTATTTGAAGTTTGGGTTTCAGAACCTATGAATGAAGAAGAAGAACAAGCTTTCACTAACGCAGAGAGGGAACAATGGAAGAAAAACAAGAAGAAGAATGCATATGCGTCTCAGCTTATTCAACATGGAGTGAACCTAGCAGTGTTCTAGAAGATTATGACCACGTCTTCAGCAAAAGTAGCATGGGATACTTTGGCGACAAACAATAAAGGTATGGCCAAAGTCAATATTGTTAAGTTGCAGAATACTAGGAGAGATTTTGAAAGTCTGCAGATGAAGGAGACATAAGACATCGATTTTTTCATGAATCGAGTCATAACTATTGTAAATAAGTTAAAGATTTATGGTGAAGATATAAAAGATCAAAGAGTTGTTGAGAAGGTCCTCAGGTCTTTGTCTACCAAATTTGATGTTGTGGTAGCAGCCATAGAAGAAGTCAAAGATTTGGCATCATTGACAATTGATGAACTCATGGGATCACTTCTATCACATGAGGCAAGGATAGACAGAAATTTGGATTCCACTTTAGAGACCGTTTTCAAAAGTCAAGTTTCTATTTCAAGAGATAGAGGTCGAGGCAGAAGTAGAACGAGAGGCAGTGGATGAAGCGGAAGATATGGTGGTCAGAGATATGACCGAGAAGAGCCTGAACATACAAGTGGAAGAAACTACAAAAGCTTCAACAATAATCAAAGAGTTGACAAATCAAAGGTGAGATGTTATTACTGCAATACATTTGGTCATTTTGCTTGTGATTGCAGGAAGAAAATCGCTGATCAAGGGAACCAAAGAGCTAATGTCACTACAGAGAGTATTAACTCTATGTTCCTAGCTTGCCATACCATGCATGAACCTTCTGCTAGTGTGTGGCTGTTAGACCGTTTGCTGTAACCACATGACAGGCAACAAGGATTTGGTTTCTTTCGATCATTCTGTGAAAACAGAGGTAAAGTTGGGGAGTGATAAGACTGTGGAAGTAGATGGTAAAGGAGTGGCCAACATTCTGAGCAAGCAGAGGGAGTCGAAGACAATCTTAGAGGTATATTATGTTCCTAGTCATAAACATAATTTGTTAAGTGTTGGTCAATTGTCACAGAAAGGATACAAAGTTATCTTTCAAGGTCAAGAAGTTGTTACATATGAGAAGCCCCCAAGCAGGCAACTGATAGCAAAGGTGCAGATGATGAGGAGCGGACTCTTTCCTCTAATTTTGAATTATAGTGGTCAGGTGAGTTCTTTTACAGTTGCATGTTCTGATGATTATTGGTTATGGCACTTTCGATTTGGACACTTGCACTTTTCTGGTTTAAGATTGTTGCAGCAGAAACAGATGGTCAGAGGATTACCTCCCATCAAAGAGCCTGCTAGTACTTGTGAGTGTTGCATCTTGGGAAAACAACATCGTGAAAGTTTTCCAAAGGGAGTTGCATACAGAGGAAAACAACCTCTTGAGCTAGTGCATACAGACTTGTGTGGACCTATGAGGACATAGTGGATTGGTGGAAGTTGTTACTTCCTCACTTTCATTGATGACTACAACAGAAAGACTTCGGTTTACTTTTTGAAGCAGAAGTCTGAAACTTTTGCAAAAGTTCAAAGAATTCAAAGCCTTAGTAGAGAACCAAAGTGATCGACAGATCAAGGTATTGAGGTTAGATCATGGTGGAGAATATGACTCAAAGGCATTCCATGATTACTGCAAACAACATGGGATCAGAAGACAATTTACAACCAGGTATACATCACAATAGAATGGTGTAGCAGAGAGAAAGAACAGGACAATTATGAACATGGTAAGCATAGTTTTAAAAACCGGTTACCGGTCTAACCAATTGGTTAGCAAGCCCGCCGGTCTAAACCGGCCAAAAAACCCAGTTCATTAGCCCATTTCTCCTTTTTTTTTGCCGTAACCGACGCTAACCGGCCGGTTTAGGATGGAATCGGCTGGTTTTGTATCAAATTGGCCGATTCCATCCTAAACCGGCCGGTTAGAGGCACGCTCACCGTAAAGTTAAAAAAGCGGAATTCTGACCGTGTTTTAAGGGTTTTGGGGGGAAACTAAGGGTGTTTTCCCTCCAAAAACACCCTCTCCAAGCCTTTAAGAGGCCCCTCTCACTCGCATTTGTCTCACACAACTAATTTGGAGTGTTTGTGAGTGTTTGTGAGTTTGTTTGTGAGCTTGGAGAGTGTTGAGTTTTTGCTGAAGTAGTCATATTGGAATTGGGATTGGAGCTATTTTAAAAATAGTGTGTAGCTGTCAGTGGAGTTGCCATCTTCAAGAGGAGGCTAAGGAAGCTAGTTTGCATTTCCAGGTAGTCATCATGCCTCCAAAAGCCAGAGACACTGCATGAGCTCATTGTGATATGAATGATGGCAAAATGATCTGCAAATATTGCCAAAAATCCATTTAAGGAGGGGGTATTAACAGGTTCAAGCAACACTTGGCTGGGATAGGAGACCATGTAAAGCCATGTGAAGCACCAAATGAAATAATAGGGCATATTAGGGCAGAATACCTTCAGAAGTTGAGACTCAAGTCACTGAACCAATAGAGAAGTTTTTGACTGCAAAGTTTGGGAGTCGAGACTCAACCAACTGAGTTTGATCATGATGACTCATGAGAAGTTTCAAGTGATAATGTTGATCACTATTATAGTATTATCATATATGTAGACTGGAGTCTTGTAGTAGGCCACTGGGCCCATAGTTTGTAGGCTTTGTTTTTGCACTCTAGAGGCCATTTAGAGCCTCATTGCTTATGTATTTTGTTGATGATATGTATTGCACTTGGTACCATTTTGATATATTCACCTTTACATGGTATATAAATGAGTAATCTTTGCATATTTTGTCTCTATTGGCTTGGAATCATGGTTTCATATCTTAAAAATAGTTTTTTCATTAAAAAATAATTATTTAATGTATTTTTCTAAAACCGGTTCATTTAGACCAAACCAGTCCTCGTTAGGCCGGTTCCGGTTGGTAAACCAGTTCATTAGGTGGATCGGTTCGGTCACTGGTTCTGGTTTTAAAAACACTGATGGTAAGAAGCATGTTGAAAGGCAGAAACTTGTCTAATGAGTGTTGGGCAGAAGCAGTTGCATGTGCTATTTATGTGATCAATGGATCTCATAGAAAGAGTGTGATGAACAGAGTACCGAAACAAGCATGGTCAGATATGTATTGCAGCGTATCTCATCTCATAGTATTTGGATGTGTAGCTTATGCACATATGCCTAAGGAGCAAAGAGGAAAATTGGATGATAAAAGTGAAAAATGCATATTCATTGGTTATAATGAGCAATCAAAAACTTACAAATTGTATAATCCTATCACAAAGAAGACCATAATTAGCAGAGATGTGTTCAAGGAACAAGAGTCATGGAATGGAACTGTAGACGAAACAGTTGATGCACAAGTGCCACTGATGGAAGAAGATGATGTAGCAGAAAAAGAGCAACAAGAATCACAGGTAAAGACACCGAACAGAGACACACTAACAAGGACTCCAAGATTTTCATAGCAGCATGGATCCTCAAGCAGATCAACAAATCAAGATTCTCCCAACAATCAATCAGGTGATGAATCAAGCAATAGTAAGAGAAAGATGAGAAGTTTGAAAGATAATTATGATGATTTGGATGTTATTTGAAATTTTGCATTGTTGTCATTCCAACCTTCTTCGTTTGAAAAAGCAATCAAAGATGAAAATTGGGTGCAAGCCATGGATGAAGAAATTGAAGCTATTAAAAAGAATGACACATGGGATTTGGTTGATTTACCAAAGGACAAAAATCTCATTTGTGTGAAGTGGGTGTACAAGACAAATTTGAATGAGAAAGGTGAAAATGACAGATTTAAAGCAAGACTTGTAGCAAAATGATTCTCTCAACAACCGAGAATAGACTTTGGAGAAACTTTTGCTCCAGTAGCCAGATTGGATGCTGTAAGAGCAGTTCTAGTCACAACAACTCAAAACAAGTGGGAAGTATATCAAATGGATGTGAAATCAGCCTCTTTGAATGGAATTCTAGAAGAAGAAATTTTTGTGCAGCAACCTCAAAGATATGAAGTTGAGAGCAATGAAGACAAAGTTTACAGGTTGAAGAAAACACTCTATGGACTGAAGCAAGTGCCTAGAGCTTGGTATAGCATAATCGACACCTACATGATTAAGAATGGATTTTGTAGAAGCACCATTGAGCCTACCTTGTACACAAAGGTAAATGAGCATGGACATATTTTTTTGTTTGCTTATATGTTGATGAGATGATTTTTCCAGGTGATTTTGATGTAGATGAATTTAAATAAGCCATGATGAAATAATTTGAGATGACAGATCTTAGTCTCATGAAATATTTTCTTGGCATAGAAGTTAAGCAATCTGAAAAAATAATTTTTATTTGTCAAAATAAATATTCCAAAGATTTGTTGAAAAGATTCAGGATGAAAAATTGCAAACCTGTCCCTACACCAGTTGCAACAGGTACAAAGTTAAGCAAGGATGATGAAGGATCATATGTCAATCCAACTTTATTCAAAAGATTGGTTGGTAGCCTCATGTATGTCACAGCTACAAGACCGGATATCATGCAAGGAGTGAGTTTGATTTCTAGATTTATGGAGACTCCAAAAGACACACATTGGAGTGCAGGAAAATGAATTCTGAGATATATAGCAGGAACTAGAGATTGTGGCATAATGTATGCAAGCACAGAAAAGAAAGAATTGATTGGATACACAGATAGTGATTTTGCAGACAGTTTGGATGATAGGAAGAGCACTTCTGGTTTTGTGTTCCACCTTCGTTTAGGTGTGATTTCATGAGCATCTAAGAAGCAGCCCATTGTGACACTTTCGTCAGCAGAAGCAGAATATGTAGCAGCAACATCAGCAACATGTCAAGCAGTGTGGTTAAGAAGAGTACTTGATGGACTCAAACAGAAACAACAAGGATCAACAACAATATATTGTGACAACACCTCATCGATTACACTATCCAAGAATAGTGTGTTTCATGAGAAGAGCAAACATATTGATACTAGATATCACTTTATTAGAGAACTTGTGAGCAATGTAGAAGTTCACTTGAAGCCTTGTAATCTAGTGATCAATTGGCTGATATATTTACTAAGTCATTAGCACAAGATGTGTTTGAGTTTCATAGAAGAAACTTGGGTGTTGTAAGCCTAATTGAGACATAGACCAGCAGACATGTTTGAATTGTCATGAATCATGTTTTAGTTTAGAAGTCGTAATTAAGGGAGAGTGTTAAAATAAGATAGTTACTCTGCATGAGGAGTTAGCTAAAAATAGAGTTAACTTAGTGATTGCATGATTGAGTGTTTGAGTCAAGCAAATTAAGTGATATACTACTTTGAGTGTGAGATTGCATGTAAAGATGTTTTAGGCAGTTAGCTAGTTGGAAACTGTTTAAATACCCTTCACTACGTTCATTGTAATCATTATGTTTTGTGTGATCAATAGAAGAGCAGCAACTCATGTTTTATGAGTGAATTGTGTTTTGTATTCATTACCTTTCTAACACAGTGCCCCACATCAGGAACTTACAAAGCAAAGTTCCCACCCTGAAACTTGGAAGCTTTATGACATAATTTGGAGCCCGGTGTGCATTCTTGCCGAAACATGAGTGAATTGTGTTTTGTCTTCATTACCTTTCTAACACAGTGCCCCACATCAGGAACTTACAAAGCAAAGTAAAAAATCCCACCTTGAAACTTGGAAGCTTTATGACATAATTTGGAGCCCGGTGTGCATTCTTGCCGTCTCATAGATGGAAATGAAACGGAAAATGTCAAAATTACCATCCCCTATCAAATACAACAACGGATAACTACATAAGTGATCTTGGCGGGTTAACTCAAATAGATTATTGATTAGTTAATTTGTAGAGATTTTTTTTTACGAGATCTAATTTTTTAGGAAATTTTTATGAAGTTTAGTTTTGAGAGTGATTGAATAATTTTTTTCTATAGTAGAAATAAATTCAGAAACATAAAAATCTATAACTCTCTCAAAACTAACTTAATCTCTACAATCTACATTTCAAAAAAAATTTATAAAATCTCTTTAAATCTCGCTTGTTTCCCTGGAAAACTCTGGCCTCATTAGACTACGGAGATAAGCCTTCCATATGATGTCTGTGGAACATCACTGAGCGAATAAAATAAAATTACTTTAAAACTATCTTTTAGATAATAATCCGTTCCATACGAGTTGCAGACCGTAATATAAACGGAACGCCAGGATAATATCATGCTTATAAGATTAGAAATTTAATATTATTAATACCATATTATTATTATATGTAACAATTTACACATGGATAACTATAACCGTTTATAAACAATTTGGATTTGATTATGAAACACATGAAACCTTACCCATTACTAACAAGACTTATCAAAATTGTTCACGTTCTCCAAACTACAATAAAGTTTACTGCCAAGAAAATGTTGGTTTAACTTCAATTTATTTAATTTACTATATAACATTAAGCACAAAATAATAAAAATATAATATAAATACAGTAACATTATAATATTTTGGGATAATATTAATAATACAATAACATAATATAATAGAATGTAGTACTAATATTTATTAATACAATAATTTATTATATTCAACACATCATACTATATTAATATCATAATAATATTAATATATAAATATAATTTTATTATGTTATATCATAACATTATTATCGGTAATAATTTATTTTAGTAATTTAAGATATAGGATGAAATTAATGATTTGATATTTATTATAAATAAATGTTTGTTAATATTTATTAAGTATTTAATTTATTTCATTAAATAAAATAATCATTAAAAATATTATTTCAAATAATCAAATCAGATTTCTGTCCTTCTAGATTATACTTGGGGTTGACTTTAAAATCGAGCCATTCTACATCATTTTTCTTATCCATTCATTCCACTTTAAATTTATTACTAAAGTTTATTAAATAATTATTATTTTCATTAGTACTTATTTGAATGTTCAGTCTATTTTATGGTTGGTTGCGAGACACAAATTTTATTTTAGCACGAAAAGATAGAAAAATAATGCTAAAAGATTTGGGAAAACAATTTTAAATAAATAATTTTAATAAAGATAATCACATTCAAAAGATATAAGTGAAGTTAACTTGGAATTAAGTGTTCTAAATTCTGTTTAAAATCATAAAAAAATCAAATATATATAAATTAAATCATAATTTTATTTAGAAATTTTTTTTATTATATAAAATATTAAAACTAAACAAAATTAAAGATAAATTTACTAAATTAAATTGAAACTAACAAATAAATGTTAACCATAGTAAAATTATAAATCATTTAATTTTAATTTGATATATACAATAAATAAAAACGTATAGGTGAAAGTAATATATTAAATATATAATTAGATCCGATGGGCCATTATTGTTAGAGACATGGGGAGCGGCAGGGCCATGGGCATCACCAACACCCCACTCCATAGTGGGGGGAGGTGTGACCACCTACCCTCCACCTCGCGCTCAAAATCAATTACCAATGAAACTTGCAAGACATTTTTCACCTTTTTCATCATTAGATTTGACATGCCACTGGAAGTTAATTGTGGTTCTTATAGGAGTGTTTGTTCATGGGATAAATTGAACATCGCATGATGAGAATCACTCTTAGTGCATGTGTTTGAGTAACTAACCTTAGCTTGAACTTGGCCATACTCGTGGAAGAAAAAAATCAATACCATTGTATCATGGAATTATACTTTGATATTAAAAGCTTTATGGAATTATACTTGGATATTAAAAGCTTTATGGACAAAACTCTTGTACAAAGAGATGATGCCAAATGAGAGCTTTCTCTTCGACCAAATGCCATTCAAGCTAAAAAAGGAAATGCCCCTAGAACATTGGTCTGAGAAGATAATAAATGACAACCAAATATAAATATTAGAATATATTTGTAATTTACATATATTTTTTTTAAGTTTTATTGAAATATTACACTTCTATTATAACTATTTATAAAAATATAATGAATATATACATTTGGTTAGTTTTAATTATTTCACATTGGTGACTCTATTAGTTAATAGAAGTGTAAAATTCCTTCACTATGGCTCTCCACAGAAATAAAATATTTCAATATCCATATCAAGTAACATAATTTTATATCAAATTTGGATA
>APFE030333041.1:11821-100583 GCA_000404065.3 Pinus taeda
TTGGATAAAGATGTAATTAAAATAAAAATAAAAATATTTAGTGTTATATATATGCACGCTTCAAACAAAAATCCGAATAAACCAATTTGTCTTTAGTGCTAGTTTTTGGAAGCTTTTTTGGTGGATTTTTCTAGTCTAACTTCTCTAAAATCCGATAGGAATTTATTGAAATCACAAGTTTGATAGGTAACTCCTACACATTCCAACTATCTGAGGGGTTTTTCACATGCTGAATTGATATATACAGTGAAAAAATAAATTTAAATAACACATTTAGCCTCAATTTTTTCTGGAAAGTCAAAAAAGTCACACTAAAGACAACTCCTAAATAAACTATTTGAATTTATACAAATAATGTATGTTAATATTGATTTCATATATATATATAATATAATATATTATATATAAGTCTACTATATGCGAAAGAACCCTTTGCACTGAAATTCACCAAAATGGAACGATTACAATTCAAAAATAATTGTTATTAAAATATATTTTTGAATGCACAAATGGATCAACCTTGAAAATCCAAGGGACTCAAGATATAGATTAAAGAATTTAAAATCAAGTAAAAAAAAATATAAAAAATTCTAATATTAAGTTTAACTGATGTTAATATGTGTAGAATATTTTAATATTTCAATATTTTTAAATATATATTAGTAATTATCTTTTTATCAAGTAAGAGTAGAGCCTTCCATTAACCTAGTAAAACATAGGTAATGTATACGTCTTTACCGTAGTAAAGAGCAGCAACACTAACTCTGTGAAAACTCAGCAACAATTAGATTGCACAACAGTGAAAAATAGACCTTGAATGTCACTTTCTAAAGTTAAAAACTAACCAAGATAGACTTTTAGTCTCACTTCCTAAAGTTAAAAGCTATCGCTTAGAAAATCCTTACACTCCACCTCTAGGTAATCCTACACAAGGACGGTTGAAAGAGAACACCAATTCATCGACACCATCAAACAACCCTATGCATCTACCCGGTCGGTCAAAACATTGCGGTGACACCGAGAGACAAAGCATCAAAGCATCTGACCCTGATCGAAGTATCGAAGAATTGACCGTTCTTATAACATCGCTTTGGAAAACAAGCGCATCATAAAACGGCTAACCATATCTGAAAACCAAAGTTAAGTGAAACTAAAAGGCAACGGGTCCACCAGGCTTCTTATCCCTCGTGCATCTTAGACCGAATGACCCTTAGATGAAAATACATATTAGTATTACTTAACCCTAGATATTAATTTTTATTTATTTATAATACATATTAATTTTTTTTATTTATAATGTATTTTAAATTGTTAATATTTTAAATGACATAGTTTTATGTTAAGAAATTGAATGAATTGGGAAACCTTGCTTTTATTAATCTAATTAGTGAATTATTAAACTTTTTTATTTTCAATTACTCTCTATATATCATATATATATATAAAACAAAAAGAATAGGTAATACGAATAAGATCACTAAAAAAGATGTATCAATCATTCAATTTTTAATATAAACTAATAAGTCGTATTTAATTATATATTAATAATAAAAAAAATTAATTTAGATTATAAATAAAATCTTTCAATATGCAAGGTTAAGTAATATTAATAAGTATTTAAAAATATATTAATAAAAAAATGTATTATGGAGAATGTTGTTCCTAATTAAAATATTCCACAATCCATGTTAACTAAAGGATTTCAATATCAACTCTTTCTCTCTCTCTCTATATATATATATTAGAAACAATTGCAAAAATTATTCTTATGGTTAAAAAGAATTAATAATCTTACTATTTTACATTTTAGCCTTTTTTGAGGTATAATTTTTTAGTCAATTTTGTCTAAAATCCAAACAAATATTTGTTGAAATTGCAACAAAATTTGTTGGAATTGCAAGTTTAAACTGTACATATTACTATAATCCAAGTGTCTAAGGGGATTCAAAGGCATAAAATCCATTTATGCATTGCAAAAAGTTATATATATATATTATATATATATATATATATATATATATAATATAATATATATATATAATATATATTATATATATATATTATATATGAGAGAGAGAGAGAGAGAGCATCAAATATTTTAAGGAAGATAAATTTTCAAGTCTCAAACTATAATAGCGGTTTGTGTCTCAAAACATTTGATCCCTCTCGGTGCGTACTAGATCCATGCTTAGGATGGATCTATACTAGTATAATCTAGAGAAAGTAGGTCTCGAATTTTAGGGCTTTATTGTGGTTTTATATTTTTTTATTACAAACCTCTTTGAATTTCCTTTGGTCTCATAAGGAACTTGAAATGATTTTCAATAAAACTTTAGAAAAATTTCATGAAATTAATTGTGTTCTTGTTTAACTAGTTTGTGTTTGGCTTGATATTTGTGAGCCTCATCAAATAAATTTGCCCAGTAATGAAATTCAACAAACTTTTAATTTAATCAATTTTGTTGGTCAAACCTAGTGACTTAGTCTGAACATCAAATTCTCAGCAATTGTGACAAACATAAATTTCTCCTCATGTGCCTCGGTTGGCTGTGCCAACACACCCATGCACCAATGCGGCAAAAAAATTCACAAGGATTGACCCCAAAGTAGGTGCGTCATGCTGACATGTCATGCCTAATGGCCCTGCCATGTTATAATTGCCACACAGGCTAACACTGCATCACCACGTTGTGTCATTTTCCATGTTGCCCTCTTTGTCTTGCTCACCTATATTTTTATATGTTCTTGTCATGTCCCTGATCTTGCCTACCTAACTGCCACCTAGGTTTCCACCTATTGCTTGATCATTGATTCATTTTACAAACATTTGATCAACGATTAAGGCTAATTGCAAAGTTCCCCGACACCTCATACAATGGTTAACAGAGGGGGGGTAGTAATTTTTCACTTCTATGTCTAACCCTCATGAACTTTAGCTTAGCAAAGCACAACTTATATCTTCACACATTGAGATTAATGGCATGTATAAATTGTACCCACCACTATGTTTAACAAATAATAGAGGGGGAGAGTTCCACAATTTGTTTACATGCAAAAGCCTCACGTAATAAAACCCTAACGTTTGACACATATCCACATAAAAATCCACCCAAATATCCATCTAATCACCTTTAATCCACTCACATGTTTCCACTTGTTAGTACTTCCATCTTAGTGTTTCCAAGTCAACTATTACCATACGTTGTAAGGTACAAAAGGAACCATGTACCTTAAAACCCTTCCAAACTTCAGACCACCATAACTCCGTACCGCTTAGGAGTTTTTCAAAACTCCATATACCATTCAAAATGTATCTAAGAGGACTATCCAACTACAAAATTTGTAAGACAATTTGAGCTGGCCCATCACAAAAAAATCCTTCCTTCAAATATAGGCCTTTAGATCAATAGTTTGAAAACAATACAAAAATTTGCAAACACCAAAGAAATTAACGAAAATTGTGACAATCTCCATCAAGATCCCTCTAAAAATGAGACTACTTCAAAACAATGATAAGCTCCTTTGACATCTATGACAACCTTCTTTGATCTTAGAATGATATTGTTGTTTTTCAATTAGGGTTTTGGTGTCTTCCTCCCTTTCCTTCTATCTCATTTATTAGCTGCTACTCTTCTTTTGGTTTCTCTTATTTCCTAGCCTCTTAAGTCATCATGGTACCTAAAAAATGTATGCTTAGTTGACATGGTGGTTTTTCAGTTGTGTGGCCTCAGTCTCATCCAATCAAACCATTCTCCTATCACTCAGTGGCTTTGGCTTTTGATGTCATTTCGTTGGAAGTTCGTCGTGAAATTCTCTTCCTCGAAGAATTGGAAAGTGGTGATCATCCATATGCTTTACATTTTGAACTTGCAGGTGTTCGAGTGAAATGGTTTCCCAACTTGGGTCACTTTCAACGATGATGACTACAATTCCTTAATTCTCTTGCTCTTAATCAACATACTTCAACATTTTTGTGATTTTTGTTTAGGGAAAAGAAAATTGAGACCTACGATTTATTTTCCTCTTTAGAGGACATTGACAATATGGTTCACAACATTCACTTATGACTCAATAACGTAGACTCCTACTTGCAAAGGTGGAATCAATTTTTATCTTGAATTTTGGTTCAAGAGATCTTACAAACCCTCATGCTCATAGTGGAAATGCTCTTGTTCTATTGTCTTCTGACCATGTCTCTTGAGATGCTCATCCATGAGGTTTTATGGCTTCTAGCCTTGCTTTGGCACATATATGCTCCAAATTTATATGTTTATTGTGGTTATCATCCAACTTTGATTGTGATTTTGGGCATGTTTGTTTGGAGATGGTGCTTATGTATTATGGAAATAGGCATATGCATATGTGTCTCATGTTGGTGTTGGATTTTGGTTGTTGTGTTGTGCTTCAAATTTGTGTTCAGTCGATGCATCATGACGTTTATGTCTATATGTATTTTACAGTCTCTATTTACTCTTATGTGTTTGTTCTCTTTTGGTGTTCCTACACTGTTGCAATTTCAGATGTTGAAGGTAGTTTTATGGTGGGCACTCATCTCTTGGTGCGGGCTAGTGATCTGTCTCTTAATATATGTTTGTACTTTGATGAGGTTCTTTGTTTCCTATTGTTGCGTCTCTCTGCTAGTATGACCTTGATCTGCCCAGCTTCTCAAATGAAATCATTGAAGTAAAAATTATATTTGTCTAATAGAAATATATCTATGTTTCTTTACTAATATATTGTTGGCTTGTAGGGGCTTGACGCAGGCTCAAAGGTGATTTAGCCAACAAATCCTGGTACTACTGGCCCTTTCGGCAACAGTCCGCAGAGCGCGGACTGAGGTCTCACCCGAAGTAGTATGGGAGGGTGCTAGAACCAGGTTTCCGCACACTAGGTCTGTGATGAGCTTCTGGCGGTCCGCGGTTTGACCCTGGATGCACGTCGCTATTCACATCTATTAGTCCCTTGCAACCTGTGATGCTACCTTCATGCAACCCTACTTGGGGCACGATCCATGTTATTTCCTAAGTTCCTTACTATTAACCTATTATTACTCGATTACTTAACTTATATATGTAATTCTAATATATAAGTGCGCGCGATAAACAAAATAGTATAAATGTATAGAATGCAATACACAAGCAGATGCACATAATTTGGAATCAACTTCTCTTTATTATTCTTCGTTCAAGGTTACAAACTCGACACCGCCTTGCGCACTCAGCTGCAGGGGTCCGTGCACTCAGTTGCGGACTCTACTAGGCCTCTGCACACTCAACTACAGAGCCTCTTCCTACTACTGTGACCCAATACACTTAGATTCTCCCTCTATGCTCTATCTTCACTCCTTCGCTTCTTCCTCCTTAACTCTCTTTTAAAACTTAGAGCCTCACTCTATTTATACAACCCCATCGACATGACATTTACATTACATTACAAACCTTAGGGTAGACAACCCTATGACTCAATCTATACTTCGCACTCCATGCCCACACTTCGCGGAGTTTTATAATACATCTAACCAAAACTTGGGCTTTGAGCCCCAAAACATGTTGTGGGGGGATTCCATGCCCAATAGGCCCCCAAAAAAATCATCGTGACGCGTCCCCGAGTCACTCAATTGGCGCGATGATCATGGCTTGGAGTCCCTCCAACTAGTCCCATACTGCTCGGAGGTCTGTAGTGCACTGTTCTGCGGTTTGCTGCACCTGCTGCATGTGCTCTTCTGATGCTTCTTTGTGAGGATCAAATCCCTGCCTTAGTGCGTAGAGCCCTTGCATCTATGCGAGCTTGTCTTGAACATCTACTGTAATGGTGAAGGCCTCATCAATCCATGGCTGGACACGCACTTTGAGAAGTGCCTCTTTCTATCTTGCGACATCCACCTACTCTTTCAGTGCCCTTGCTTGTTGCATCTTTGCGAGCTGTTGAGTGAGGACGACTGCCTGTGCTGTTCCCCTTACATTGTCATATTGCTCTTGAAGCTCACGCGCCTCTATTTCTAGGTGCTATATGTTGGGGTCCTCCTACAAGGATATGAGGACTCCAAAGGCTTGGTCCAACATACCTGTACAGTCCTACACTACCCATCCAATTTCTTCCAATCCTATTTGGATAGCGCTAACGAATTGCTTTCTAACTTCTAGAGGAGTGGGAGGCTCAACAATCTAGAGATTTAGCTCCAGCTGCACACGCGTCGTTTCCTCACGTGCATTTCAGACTCCACTTGCCAAACAGTGGATCAACATTTCTGTTGGTAGGTCTGTGGCGATGGACAACTCTAGGACTCCTTGGCATGCTTCATCAACTATCTGAACTAAATGTTGGTTTTGTGACACTAGTTCGTCATGCTACAGGTTGAACTATTTGATGTTGATCTTTTGCTCACTCATCACCTGAATCGCGCAACCCTCCCTCACATGGAGCTCTACTGTTATTCCATCCCGCAGTTGGTATAGTGTGTCTCACGAAAGGGTAGCCAAATTAAGGCCAAGTCCCTTGATCCTGCCCACCACGACTCGGTCAATCTCATTCTCTGTTGCTAGTGGTCCCTTCTAGTAGTAGTATGGTATTGGCCATCCTTGCGCGTATCATCTGTTCTGCTACTGATGTGCCTGCTGTGGCATTGGTGGCTACAGTTCCTTCCTATGTGGGTTGCACCTCTTGTTCCTGCAGTTGCGCCCTTAGGGCCCCCAACATAGTCTGCTACTCCGACATGGCTTCTTGGAGTGCTTCCTTGGTGACCTCGTGAACTGTGTCGTCGACGTCATAGAGGTCACCTTCCGTTAACGTGATTGGGTCAATGGCCAATTTGGAGGCCTTGACCTTTTTCCATGGACCCGATCTCTCTGTGGCGTGCAACCTTTTGAGTTGGGTGGAAGTTGTGCCTGGGTCCGCCCCTTCTTTGGCAAGATCGGTGTCCTTTGCCTCCTATTCTGTAGACAATTCCTGGCCTCCTCTACCTGCGTTGTTGTGGCCCCTGTTGTCTGCCTTGCTATTGTTACTTCGGTGGCCTTTGCCTGCTCTGTAGCTGACTTTACTACTTCGCAGACCGCCCTTACCTCTGCTGCCGCTTTTTCATTGCACCTCTTCTCGGCCAGCTGCATGACGCGCAACTTTGCCTCATCCTTTCTTTTCTGTGCTGCTATCCTATCCAACTCCACCAAATCCGAGGCACACCACTCTGAAGGGCATGATTCTAACACTGTAAAAATTGCATCATCAGTGGCGATGAAGGGGATCTTGGTCCATTGCTGCGCCGGATCCTTTCGCGCCTTGACATAAATATTATGCACACCTTGAAGTCTGCAAAGCTCCACAGACTATTGTGCATTGTGGGGGATAGGTGCGGCCTTCGATTAATCCACATCCAAATGCTCGCCTTTGTGAGCACCCAAAAGATCTTCGTATCGCAAATCTGCCTCGCATCCTTGGTAGCCAGACGACGCGTACTTTGCGGCCTCTAGTAAGTCACGCTTAATGCTTGGGAACTGACTATCCTCTGGCAGTTCTCTCGCTACCAGCAAAATGGACAAGAGTAACCACGCGTAGTGGAAGTTCTTACCGTCCTCCTAGGCTTCCTTGCAGTTGATCAAGAATTCCTTGCTGAGGAACTCGACCCATTTGAATTGGACCCCCTCTGCGCATTGTTCGGCCATCGCAAATATTGGCACTAGTACTTCATCACCGCGACATTTTCTCATTACCTTCTCAGCCAGAAGTTGGGTGGTTACGCACACCCCTTTATCCTTCATACTGTTGATGGCGTAACCCCTCTTTTTCTTCTTGAGCTTATATTTTTTCTTCATGGCTTCTGTGAGACCCAAATCACCGCTTTTTCCTACTATCATCGCGAGGTCATTTCCCTTACTTGGAAGCCGAGAAATTATGTGGATGAGATCCATAGTGATGGGAATAGGCTCCTCCAGCCATAAGTACCCATCATGCACCAGGAAAAGCAGTTGCCTGATGACGAAAATAGTGATGGGTGCACGGTGAAAGTATGGTATCCACAGTAGACGAAGCAATCCAGCCTTCTCCACATTGCACAACCATTTTCACCGCTCTAAGGTTGTGACTAGTCCCTCTGTGCTTTGCTTCATGAGGCTTTCTGTCTCTAAGTGTAGGAGCTTCTCACTGTTCACGAGGTCCCAATATTCAAACTTCATTTTGGGCACGCGGCCCAGGTGCGAGCCCTCAAACACAAGTCCATCAGGGAGGAGCGGGGTCTGGAGTGCACTCTTTGTGGCATCCAGATCCTTTGGTATCTTAGTTTTCCCTTTTCGCAGAGGGGTGTACTCAGGAAATTTTGCTGTAGGGCACACTGGCTAGATATTCTCTTCCATGTTCTCTACTTCCTCTACCTCAGCAATGAGAGTTTGCAGGTCCTCCTCCTCGTCATCTGTCTCAATGGTGACAGCCTGGCCCTTTTCTTCCATTGAGAGCTTACCGAACCACAGATTCCTTGTGGACATGCGGATCGGTCCCACTGCCTGCTTATCTTTTCCCAGTCTTGGTGTCCGAGGTGATTTCGGGATTTCCAGCACAACCTCAGTACCTTCAGGAACACCGTGTACCATGGGATTCTGCATGGCCTTGTCAGTGGTTTCTTTCGTAAAAGCCCAAACCTCTCCTGGTATCCACCATCTTGTTCGAACTGTCTGTGGTCGTTCGCGAATTTCGAGGCTCGAATATCACTCGACGCTCAACACTCTATGCTCTAATCCACTGCTCAAATCTCAAGTGAACAAGTGTTGTCTTGTGGCTATCCCTTGGAGCTTTATAGCACCTTTTGAATTCAAATTCGGTCATTCGCCCCAATTCTGGGCCATCAATGCTTTCTTGGCAGTATATTGTCCCAAATATTACCCTTAATTCACGTCTTAAATGCCCACCACCCGCTCCATTTTTCCTTAAATTGGACATCCCATCATGAATAGTGACACCAACAGTCTTCCCAGCCTATTCGTGTGGTAGCGCAGCCCTTCGTGCGCAGGCGAAAACCTTGTGACATGTTGATTCTGTGCATACCTCCCTTATCACACAGCTCCCAAGCAACCTCTTTTATAGTCCCACGCTCTCTTTCAATTGCGTGGAGTGCTAAGACTGTGCTTCCTATGGCTAGTTAGGTGGTCACACCACCTGTGTGAGGCTTCAACTTGCCTTCCATTATAGTCCGCAGAAAATCCCCGTGACAGCTGGCGCCACAAATTCTATTGTATGTAGGGTGCTTCCCTGGTTACTACGTTTGATGAGATGCAGTCGTAGCCATGGTAGCAGAGTCATAAATTCTTTGCGCCACTCTTCTACTTCAGTGGTATGATCATCCGCACGTTGTCTTGTCACCCTGGTTGATCGATGAGACATGCTTTCTTGATCTCGTTTTCTAGCCTCTTGGCCTCGGTGTCCATCAAAATACTTTTCTTCCTCAGTCGTACCTAGTCTTCTTCAAGTTTGCGAAGTCTAAGGTTTCCTCGCCGAATGGCTTCCTGAATCCTTATGTGTTCAACCTTGCGTAGCTATGTGATTTCTTCGTCCTAGTCTTTGCGCACTGTCACATCTACGGGAGCTATTACGTTTGGATTCCTCTTAGCATTCTCTTCAAAAATTGTGGTCTCTACTCTGTTCCCACCTTTGGAATTGTTTCTATGGTCAGGATTTTTCACATGGTCGTATAGGCCCATCAAACCACTGGTATGTGCAGGTCCCAATCAGTGCGTCTCGTTTGGTGAACATTGTTTAGTACTTCGCACACCCTATCAAATGCTTCTTTGTGGATAATTGGTAGTGCGCGTTGCCTTTCCCGCTGCCACGTTTTGTCCTGATTCTCTATTCTGGGAGTGGGGTGTCCCTGTGCGAGTTGTACAGCATGTGTCCGTACCTATCGGGAAAGGTGGGCGTTCAAGTTATTCCGCCTTAGGTGACTGGCTCTTGTTCTGAGCTGGGGTTTTCCAAAGTGTAGGCGCATCATCCTTCTACATCTGTGCCAGTCCTCAAAACTTCCTTGATGCGTACCGCACCATTGTGCAGGCATTGCACACAATGCCCACTTCAGAGCATCGAACCGCTGCTGTTCTGGTACTGCGCTTTCAAGTTTGCTAAGGAATTCATCCACCGCTGTCAACCCATCATATGTCGGCAGATCCCTTGCCTCTGTTGCCACCCAGCGTAGTGATCTGACCATCATTTTGCAATTAAGCGTTGTTACTTCATGCAGCCAATTCTTCCATCGCTCTATCTCTTCATTTGAATCCGAAATGTAGGAGCTTTCGCACTCCCACGAAATCCTTCCATCTACCGTCGAATTCACCCAATCCTCTTCTCATGCGGTTATTTTGTAAATACAATCGAGATCATCATCACAATCATCATTGCGCACCGATTCAGTGTATCGCGCTCCTCCGGCTGGATCTAGTGGTATTACTACGCGTAGTGACTTTGTCTCAAAGATCATTTTGTGCTTCTTCAGATTTATGACTATGTTCATATTGGTGGCCCAGTCTATTCCTAGTAGTGTGGGATAGGGATTACTTTCATCGACAATCTCTATCACTTCAAAATCTACCTGCGCTCGCACCTTCAATATCTACTATTACCGCTTGCAATCTTCCCATGGGTAAGATCATCTCTTCGTTCGCCATTTGTAGCTGAATAGGAGATCACTGTAGTGTGAGTATGCCCATGTGTTCCCATGTTTGTTTTGGTAGTACATTCGCGTCCGATCCGAGATCCAGGATTACTTGATCCATTTCATACTCACCGATCTGCACACTCAACCTCATTTCCCTTCCTGTGCGCAATGCATTCTTTCCAAGTTTCCAGACCACGCTTGGCTCTCCTGACCCTGCGCACCTAGTGATAAGTTCTTGTAGTCCTTTTACTGCCTTGCTATTGCATAGCAGTTTCATGTATGTCTCTAGAAAGTTAGTGAGCATTGAAGGATCCATCCTTGGTTCTAGTTGATCCTTGCTACCTGAAGTGGAGGCCTCCGTGAAGCTCTTCTTAGCTTCCATGAATGTCTCCTTCGCACCTTCTAAATCAAACTCAGGTTCCTTTGTAGGAGCCTTGCAAACTCACAAACTTTCTTCTCACTATTTCCCTTTATCATCGCCAGTGGTCATACCACTCTTGAGCATCATGTTTACATCCGGGTCTTCTTCGTGCAGTTCACACCTCATAATCTGGAGATTCTGAGTCGGAGGGGGCTAAAGTACCCCTTTTTCACGTAGTCTTGCTATCAATGTAGGGAAATCTTCTGCCTCATGATCAAACTGAGTACAGTACAAACATGATTTCCTTGTTGGGTTTGTACAATCGCGGGCATAGTGCCCTGGCCCTTCGCAATTGTAACAGATTAACTGTCCGCGACCCCTTCCTGGTCCCATTCCACCTCCACCTCGACCACACCCCTTAAATACAACGCGCGCCATTCCTACATTTGGGTCGAGGGCTTGCGTTTTTGTCTGCACCCTGTAGGCCGAAGTCCGATCCATCAGTAGTTCGTAGCTTCTGCAAGTGCGCTCATCATGGCCTACTGACCTACAAAAGTTACAAAACAATTGTTGGGACGTCTGTGTATTCTTCTGTAATAGATGACAATTATCTGTAGTGTGTTTTACTCATATCTGACAAATCGCACACCATAATGCAGGTGTTGTGCTCATTCCTCCTTGTGCCTTAGGTCTTAACAGCATCAGCCCTTCTCCTGCCAAGTAGTTTGCAAACTCTGGATAGTGGTCCTTGTTATGCCCCTGGCCTTTGCATTTTATGCACCATACCTCCTCGCGCGGCTCTAGCCAAGGTGTCTTGTCCTGTTTCAAACTCTGCATCTCTAGACACATATTTTGCAGTTGCGTGTGGATTTTTTGGACTCCCAGACTAGGGTCTTTTATAGGGGTCTCATGCAATCTCATCGCCATCTCCAAAGCTTCGGCCCAAGTGGAAAGTTTTCACTGTGACAGTGCCATTCTTAAGTGCAGTGTTAGTGGTGCTACAAACCATGCGTTGTGCTATCCATCTGTCAATGTCATGTTGGCTTCGTGAATCATACCTTTCAGTATTTCATCCAAATCCTAGAGGGTCTTGCCCGGGAGCATCGCGATCTCCTTAAAACCAATGATTGATTTTGTTTCCGACTTTGGCCTGCTAAATTCCCCGTTCAATGCGGTCTAGATTTCATGTGATTCCTGCATTTGTATGGTCATTAGAATGCTTGATGTACCATGTTAATGCGCAATCCTCCAATGTGCTTATGAGTGTAGCCTTTTTGATCTTGTCATCCACTACTCCTTGTGCTTCCCATACCGCTCCTACCACAAACTAGAATTGGTCCGGGTCTTCATTCCCTACTCCTCTGAATATCGGTAGTTTGATCACACTCTCCATACTGAACTGTGGTGGTGGCAGAGGTGGGGTGGGTGGAGATGGAGGTGAGGAGGGTGAGACTAGTGGCAGTGGAGGTGGAGGTGGTAAGCGTGGAATTCACTGCCTTATTAGACTGACCACACTTCTTGGAGAAACTTTCGCAAGCTCTTCCTCACTTTCCCGTGAGGGGGAATTTAAGGGACTGGTTTCCAATTCTTCACTACTTTCACTTTTGTGTATCTTCCCACTTCGCGTAGTCCCAAACATTAATTTATTCACATAACCTGCTTTTCGCACAGCATCTTAATCAAAGTGTTTAGAGATTTGATATGCTTACCTCGTGGTCCCTTGAGGAAACACTGCTTTGCCTCACTGTAGCTAACGGTCATGTCTACTGCGAACTTAGTGATAAATTCTCCTATAGTTTAGCTGAGCCAATGGTCCACAACTCACGCGACCTTATCTTCTGACACTTCTAGTCTGCGCACTAATTCCGAAGTCCACACCATTGGTTTGTCCCTACACCTTCCCTACCTGTCTGCTAGCTTCGAGATCCACTCATACAACTCAGAAGGAAAGTATGCAAAGAAAATTTCGTGTATTTTCGTATACAAGTAGCGCTCCAACCACTGTTCCTTAGATACTCGTGGATTTCTGTTTTCCTGCATCACGAACTTGTGACTCTTCTTGTCCAACCACTCTTCAATTTCTTTCTTTGTTGGATTCCAGAGGCACGACATCAGACATCCCTTATGTAGATCCTGGTCCTAGCAACGGAACCATTTGTTAGCTTGTAGGGTGTTGGGCAGCAGATCCCCCCATAACGGGTTTTTGGGGGCTTAAAGCCGAGTTTTGGTCAATGTAATGTAAAGACCCCGCAAAATGCAGGCGCGGAGCGCGAGAGTCTAGGGTTGTCCACCCAAAAATATTGTAATTTAATATAGAATGTGTCGGCCTACCCATGGTCCGTGAACCATGGGAATGTATAAATAGAGAGAGGCTCTAAGTGTAGAAGGTAGTTTTTAGTCTTGGTCTTAAGTGATATGGGTTTTTGAATAAGGATTTCATTATGAGTCTGTAAGTCTGAGTCTTGGGTTGTAGTAGTAAGGAGAGGCTCTACAGCTGTGTGTGCAGAGGCCTAGTAGAGTCCACAGATGTCTGCGCGGACCCTTGCAGCTGAGTGCGCAAGGAGGAGTTGGGATTGTAATGGAACAAAAGTTTAATAAAAGATAAGTTGATTCTGAAATATTGTGCATCTAGATCTGTGTGTTTACGCTTCTGTTATATTCTTATGCATCTCTTTGCAGTTTATGATTGCGCGCACTTGTTATGAATGTTGAATGATTGATGAGAATACTAGGCCCACAAAATTAAGTTAAGATCTATAATAATAACACAGTAAGGATAAAGGATCTAGACAATGCCTCTTCTCGCTCTTTACAGAGCTACGCGAAGGTCAGATAGCTGCGCGAAGCAGTGAAAGTGTGCAGGATCGGTTCGCAAAATCCCTAGACTTCATCAAGACATCCCTAGGGTGTGGAAACCTGGTTCCAACACCCTCCCAGACTACCTCGGGTGAGACCTTAGTCCATGCTCTGCGGACTATTGCCAAAAGGACCAGTAGTTTCGGGATTTGTTTGGCTAAATCACTTCTGAACCTAGGTCATGCCCCAACAAGCCAACAAATGGTTCCGTTGCTGGGACCGAGATCTACCTAAGGGATGTCTGATGTCGGAGCACTAGAACCCCACAAAGAAGGAAATTGAAGATTGGTTGGATCAGAAGCTTCACGAGTTCATGACACAGGAAAATAGAACTCTGCAGATATCCAAGAAAAGGTGGATGGATCGCTACATATATACGGAAATCCATGAGATCTTCTTCACGTCCTTCTCTTCTGAACTTTACAAGTGGATCGCGAGGCTAGTCGACAGCCAGGGAAGGTACAAGCTCGATCAACCGATAGTGTGGACTATGGAGTTAGTGCGCAAACTAGAGGCATCAGAAGATAAGATCGCACAAGTTGTGGACCATTGGCTCGACCATATAATAGGGGGATTTATCGCTAAGTTCATGGTAGACACGACTGTGAGCTACAGTGAAGCAAAACAACGTTTTCTCAAGGGACCGCGAGGTAGGTACATTAAATCCCTGAAAACCTTGATTAAGATGCTATTATGTGAAAAACAGGTGATGAAAATACATTAATGTTTGGAATGACGTGGAACGAAAGGATCTATAAAGGTATCGAGGGATTGGGAAAAAATCCTTTAATTTCACCTTCATGAGAGAGCGAGGAAGAGTGTGCTCGGGTTTCTCCGAGAAGTGCGGCCAGTTTGATAATGCAACACATTTCACAGTTATCACCTCCACTTACACCATCACCCGCTTCACCTACTTCACCTCCATCTTCACCCACCCTACCTCCACCACCCCCACAGGTCAGCATGGCGAGTGCGATCAAGAAACCTGTATTTAGAGGAGTAGGGAATGAGGATCTGAACCAGTTCTGGTTCATGGTAAGAGCAGTGTGGGAAGCACAAGGGGTCATGGATGACAACATTAAGAAGGCCACCTTGGTAAGCATGCTGCAGGATCACGTGCTAACACGTGTCTAGTAATGGTGGAAAGTATGGTCGAAGGTAGTCCACATTGAACACTAGGTTTAGGCCAAGGTATATGAAGCACTCAAATGATCATCCAAATGCAGGAATAACAAAGATTCAGAATGTGTTGAATAGAGAATTTAGCCGGCTGAAATTAGAGAGACACACAATCATCGGATTTAAAGAGATTGTGATGCTTCCAGGCGAGACCCCCTAGGATCTGGATTAGAGGCTAAAGATTATGATCCACGAGGCTAATATGACGCTAATGGGTGTGCAGCACTGCACGTGGTTTGTGGAATCTTTGACACCACACCTAAGGATGGCACTGTCATAGCAGAAGCTTTCAACCCAGGCACAAGTGTTGGAAATGGCAATGAGGCTGCATGAAACACCGATACAGGATCTGAGATTGGGAGTTCAATAGATCCACGCACAGCTTCAGAATATTTGCCTAGAAATGCAAAGCTTGAAGTAGGATAGGGCACCTCGGCCTGAGGTGCGCAAGGAAGTGTGGTGCATAAAATGCAAAGGCCAAGGCCACGACAAGGATCATTGTCCAATATTCGTGAACTACTTGGCAGGAGGGGGACCAATGCCATTGAGACCAGAAGCGCAGGCAGGGCCAAGTACGACATCCATGCTCTAGTGCGCGATCTGTCAGATAGGAGGACAGCACACGAAAAATAACTGTCTTTTGTTGTAGAAGCATACAAAGACTCCCCAACAATTGTTTTGTAATTTCTGCAGATTAGTGGGCCACGATGAGCGTACTTGTCAGAGCTATGAGTTAATGATGGATCAGACCCCAACCTATTTAATTCAGACAGAAACACGAGCCCTTGACCAAGTAGCAGGAATGGCGCATGGTGGATTTCAAGTGCGAGGTCGAGGACGAGGAGGAATGGGTCTAGGAAGGGGCCGCAAACAGTTAATCTGTTACAATTGTGGAGGACTAGGGCACTACACTCGTGAATGTACCAACCCAACGAGAATATCTTGTTTGTACTATGAGTAGTTTGATCATGAAATGGTAGATTCCCCTACGCTGATCGCACAAATGCACGAGAAAGGGGTACTACAGCCTACTTTGACTTAGAATATCCAAATGATGAGGTCTGAACCACGCGAAGAAGACCCCAACATGAACATGGTGCTCAAAAGTGGCACGACTGCAGGGGAAGATAAAGGGAAGCAGCTTGAGTAAGATACATGGATCCGTAAGGATCCTACAAAGGAACCTAAGTTTGACTTGGAACACGCAAAGGAGATGTTTATGGAAGCTAAGAAGAGCTTTGCAGAGGCCTCTACTTCAGGTAGCCATGATCAACCAGAGACAGGGATGGATCCTTCTATGCTAACTACCTTTTTAGAAACATGCATGAAATTGTTGCACGATAATAAGGTAGTTAAAGGACTATAGGAGTTGATAAGTAGGTGCACAGGGTTAGGGGAACCACGCGTAGTCACATTGTGCACCGGGAGGGAAATGAGTTTGACGGCGCAGATTGGTAAATATGAAATGGATCAGGTAATCCTAGACCTAGGTTAAGTCACAAATGTGTTACCAAAGCAGACATGGGAATGCATGGGCAGGCCCACATTATGGTAGTCCCCCATTCAATTGCGAATGGCGAACCAACAATTTTTTTTTTCCCATGGGGAGATTGCAAGGGGTAACAGTGGATATTGAAGGCGCAAGCACGTAGACAGACTTTGAAGTGATAGAGATTGTTGATGACAACAATCCTTATCCCATGTTGCTAGGAATAGACTGGGCCCCTGATATGAATGGAGTCATCAATCTAAAGAAGCAGAAGATGATATTCGAGAAAAAGTCCCTACTCGTAGTAGTTCCGCTAGACCTAGTCGAAGGAGCACACTACACTGAACCCATGTGCAATTATGAGCTGGACTGTATCTATAAGATAACTATGCGAGATTAGGATTGGGTGAATCCGACTGCATATGGAAGGATCTCATGGGAGCGTGCAAGTTCCTGCACCTTAGATTCAGAGGAAGAAGACGAACGCTAGCATAATTGGTTGAACGAAGTAACAACGCTGAACTGCGACATGATGACTAGATCACTGCATTGCGTAACAACCTAGGCCTGAGATCTACCAACATATGATGGATTGACAGTGGTGGATGAATTCTTGAGCAAGTTTGAAAGCACAGTACCTGAACAACAACGGTTCGATGCATTGAAGTGGGCGATACGTGCGATTCCTGTGTGTTGGTGGGGAACACATCAAGGAAATTTTGAAAACTAGCACGGCTGTAGGAGGATGATGTGGCTATGATTTGGGAAACCAGAACTACAGCTAGTAGATAAATATGATGGACGTGATGACCCATGCACGCACCTCGCAAAATGGACCAAGGCCTATGGAGAAGAACCTCAACTTGAATGGGTACACATATTCTATCATACTCTGGATGTCATACACATGAATTGGTATACCAAGATAGAACACCGATGTGGTATGGGCGAATGGGATGTCTTGCGCAAGGGATCTTTGTTAACATTCACATTTGAAGACCGATGGTTGGATACTGTTGACGATGCACTGCAAGCCATGAAAGCCGCCATCTTCAAAATACCACAGGAACCACGGGAAGTAGTTCAGCCAACATGGGCAACCCAGTTAAGCCGTGCCCTAGAATTTTATAACGTACAAGTAAAAGAGGATGATGACGACCCCTGAAACATTAATATTCCAGAAACTGAATGGTGTCGTGCAGTTCGAGGACCATCAATTGAGGACCCTGACATCACTGCGCCACTAAAACAAAGCAGGTAAACATTGGTACATATGTGGAGCCGAAGTACGCGATGCTTGGGGAATACTGGGATGATGGTACGGTAGATAAGGTCATCGAGTTACTCCACGAATATCAATATTTGTTCCCGACCAAAATCATGGACTTAAAGGGGATCATTGACAATTTAGGGATGATGAAGATCACTCTGAAACTAAACGTGAAGCCAGTTAAACATCGACCTTACCGTTTGAATCCAATGTATAAAGAAAAGGTCCGTGAAGAATTAGACAAAATGCTTGTAGCCAGAATTATTGAACCAGTGGAAGAATCTGACTGGGTGAGTCTTATGGTAGTACAGGAGAAAAAAACAGAAGGGTGAAATTATAATCTGCATGGACCTCAGAAAGCTTAACAACGCCTGTGTTCACGATCCATTTCTGACACCGTTTACAGATGAAGTGTTGGAGAATATTGGCAGACAGGAAGCTTACTCATTCACAGATGGCTTCTTACGGTACCATCAGATCAAGATCCAGCCGGAAGATAGGAGCAAGACAACCTTCGCAACCGAATGGGGTTGTTTTCAATACACTATTATGCCCTTTGGACTTAAGAATGCGCCAGCGATATTTTCGCACGTAGTGATGGCTGTGTTTAAGAATACATCCACAAGTTCTTGGAGGTCTATCTAGATGATTAGACTGTATTCAGGTTAGTTAAACACCATATAGCGAGCTTGTGGTTGATGCTGGATACTTGCTAATGACACCAGATTACACTGAATCTTAAGACGTTCACCTTCCTAGTCCCCTTTGGAAATCTTCTCGGCCATGTGGTCTGCAAACAAGGCCTGATGGTGGACCTTGCAAAGATTGCCATTATTCTCAATCTAGAAGCATTACAAAGTGTCAAACAACTACGCACCACATTGGGGCACACTGGTTACTATAGAAAGTTTATTAAGAGCTATACACAAATCACAGCACCAATGGAACAGTTATTGAAAAAGGACACTACATATTGTTGGAATGATGATTGTAAGAGAAGTTTGGATGTTCTCAAGGAAAAAATGGCATTTGCTCCCATTTTGGTCTTCCCAAAATGGGACACCGAATTTCATGTACATGTTGATGCGTCGTGTATCACGCTGGGCACTATACTTATGCAGGAAGGTGCGGAAGGCATGGATCACCCGATCACGTTCATGAGTCGGTGACTATCCAAAGCCGAAAAGAACTATTCTAACACTGAGCGCGAAGGATTGACAATGGTATACACGCTCCAGAAATACCGCCACTATCTACTTGGTGGGAACTTCAAGAGGTATACCTATCATTCCGTGTTGAAATACCTGGTGAACAAACCTGTGTTGGGGGGGTGCATATGCAAACGGCTGTTACTGTTTCAAGAATATGACTTCGAGGTCATCGTAAAGCCAGGACGCCTAAATGCAGGACTAGATCACCTATCACAAATTGAGACCGACGAGGGGCCAACAAATTTGGAGGAAGGACTACCTGATGCACAGTTCCTTGAAGTGCCCGTCACAGATGGCCACTTCAAAGATATAATCCTTTTCTTAACCACAGGGACTATGCCACAACAATATTTAGTCCAGTAGAAGAAGGAATTGGTGGTACGCGTGACGGACTTTTCTGTCATCACAGGGCACCTCTACAAAATGGGGAACGATGAGATATTGCGAAGATATGTACCTAAATTTGAACAAGGACAGATCCTCGCAGAAGCACATGGGGGGGCCGCAGGAGGACACTATGCGAGACGGGTGATGACATAGAAGATTCTGTGCATTGGGCTATGGTGCCAACCCTACATGAAGATTCGAAAGCATATTGTCGGGCCTACGACGTATGTCACCGAACGGGGAAACCATCATGAAGGGATGAGATACGACTCAATCCACAGATTACGCTGCAGCTATTTGAAAAATGGGAAATAGACTTTGTGGGGACAATCATACCACAAGGGAAGACAGGTGCACGCTACATCATCACCATGAAAAAGTACCTAACTCAATGGGCGGAAGCACAACTGGTTAAGGACTGCACGGCTGCCACAACTGCGAAATTTTTGTTCGAAAACATCTAGACACCTTTTGGATGCCTAAAAATTTTAATGAGTGACCGTGGAATGCACTTCCTAAATGAAACTATTAGCGTACTCACCGAGGAGTTCCAGGTGTATCATCAGCAAAGTACACCGTACCATCCGCAAGCTAATGGGACAGTAGAAGCATTCAACAATATTTTGGAGACTGCACTGAGAAAAGTATGTAACGCATAGCGAAACAACTGGGACTTGTGCATACCTGCCGTATTATGGGCATACAGAACCACATCCAAGAAATTGATAGGTTAGACACCTTTTAGGTTAATCTATGGCACGGAAGTAGTCATGCCAATGGAATACATCGTACCCAGCTTGCGAATAGTAGCAATGACAAGCATGTCAGGCTGGGAAGACGTGGAATAGAGGCTCGCACAATTGGAAGAACTTGAGGAAGAATGGTTTTTGGCGGGATTCCATCAGCAGGTACAAAAACAACGCGAGAAAGCTTGGCACGATCGCCATATCAAGTTGCGTACATTCAAGGTAAACGATTTAGTGGTGCTGTATGATAGCAAGTTCGAAAATTTTCTTGGAAAATTCAGAATGCATTGGTTGGGACCATATGTGGTAAAGGAGGTCACAGACAGAGGCACGGTCTAGCTAGTCAAACTTAATGGAGAGCCCTTCCGAGGAACAGTAAATGGCAGTCGCCTAAATCCCTACATAGGTGGGCCAGCTATCTGACTAACTGACCGAAGCACAGTCTTTGCGATCCGACAAGCAAACAGACGTGCGGGACTATAAACACAGGTACTAGAAGCTGACATCCAAGTAGAGAACTAAGTCAGACTATTATTCTTTGTTCAAGTTTACAAACTCGACACCGCCTTGCGCACTTAGTTGCAAGGGTCCGCGCACTCAGTTTCGGACTCTACTAGGCCTCTGCACACTCAACTACAGAGCCTCTTCCTACTACTGTGACCCAATACACTTAGATTCTCCCTCTATGCTCTATCTTCACTCCTTCGCTTCTTCCTCCTTAACTCTCTTTTAAAACTTAGAGCCTCACTCTATTTATACAACCCCATCGACATGACATTTACATTACATTACAAACCTTAGGGCGGACAACCCTATGACTCAACCAATACTTCGCGCTCCACGCCCACACTTCGCGGATTTTTACAATACATCTAACCAAAACTTGGGCTTTGAGCCCCAAAACATGTTGTGGGGGGATTCCATGCCCAACAGGCCCCCAACAAAATCATCGTGACGCGTCCTTGAGTCACTCAATTGGCACGACGATCATGGCTTGGAGTCCCTCCAACTAGTCCCATACTGCTCGGAGGTCTGTAGTGCACTGTTCTGCGGTTTTCTGCACCTGCTGCATGTGCTCTTCTGATGCTTCTTTGTGAGGATCGAATCCCTGCCTTAGTGCGTAGAGCCCTTGCATCTGTGCGAGCTTGTCCTGAAAATCTACCGTAATGGTGAAGGCCTCGTCAATCCATGGCTGGACGCGCACTTTGAGAAGTGCCTCTTTCTATCTTGCGGCATCCACCTACTCTTTTAGTGCCCTTGCTTGTTGCATCTTTGCGAGCTGTTGAGTGAGGACGACTGCCTGTGCAGTTCCCCTTACATTGTCATATTGCTCCTGAAGCTCGTGCGCCTCTATTTCTAGGTGCTATATGTTGGGGTCCTCCTGCAAGGATATGAGGACTCCAAAGGCTTGGTCCAACATACCCATACAGTCCTACACTACCCATCCAATTTCTTCCAATCCTGTTTGGATAGTGCTAACGCATTGTTTTCTAACTTCTGGAGGAGTGGGAGGCTCAACAATCTAGAGATTTAGCTCCAGCTGCACACGTGTCATTTCCTCACATGCGTTTCGAACTCCACTTGCCAAACAGTGGATCCGCATTTATGTTGGTAGGTCTGTGGCGATGGACAAATCTAGGACTCATTGGCATGCTTCATCAACTGTCTGAACTAAATGTTGGTTTTGTGACACTAGTTCGTCATGCTACAGGTTGAGCTATTCGACGTTGATCTTTTGCTCACTCATCACCTGAATCGTGCGACCCTCCCTAGCATGGAGCTCTGCTGTTATTCCATCCCGCAGTTGGTATAGTGTGTCTCGCGGAAGGGTAGCCAAATTAAGGCCAAGTCCCTTGATCCTGCCCACCACGACTAGGTCAATCTCATTCTCTGCTGCTAGTGTCCCTTCTAGTAGTAGTATGGTATTGGCCATCCTTGCGCGTAGCATCTACTCTACTACTGATGTGCCTGCTGTGGCGTAGGTGGCTATAGTTCCTTCCTGTGGGGGCTACACCTGTAGCTCCTGCAGTTGCGCCCTTATGGCCCCCAACATAGTCTGCTACTCCGACATGGCTTCTTGGAGTGCTTCCTTGGTGACCTCACGAACCGTGTCACCGACGTCATAGAGGTCACCTTCCGTTAACGTGGTTGGGTCAATGGCCAATTTGGAGGCCTTGACCTTTTTCCATGAACCCGATCTCTCTATGGCGCGCAACCTTTTGAGTTGGGTGGAAGTTGTGCCCGGGTTTGCCCCTTCTTCGGTAAGATCGATGTCCTTTGCCTCCTATTCTATAGACAATTCCTGACCCTCCTCTACCTGCGTTGTTGTGGCCCCTGTGGTCTGCCTTGTTATTGTTACTTCGGTGGCCTTTGCCTGCTCTGTAGCTGACTTTACTACTTCGCGGACTGCCCTTACCTCTGCTGCCGCTTTTTCATTACACCTCTTCTCGGCCAGCTGCATGATGCGCAACTTTGCCTCATCCTTTCTTTCCTGTGCTGCTATCCTATCCAACTCCACCAAATCCGAGGCACACCACTCTGAAGGGCATGATTCTAAAACTGTAAAAATTGCATCATCAGTGGCGATGAAGGGGATCTTGGTCCACTGCTGCGCCAGATCCTTTACCGCCTTGACATAAATATTATGCACGCCTTGAAGTCTGCAAAGCTCCATAGACTATTGTGCATTGTGTGGGACAGGTGCGGCCTTCGATTAATCCACATCCGGATGCTCGCCTTCGTGAGCACCCAAAAGATCTTCGTATTGTGAATCTGCTTCGCATCCTTGGTAGCCAGACAACGCATACTTTACGGCCTCTAATAAGTCATGCTTAATGCTTGGGAACTGACTATCCTTTGGCAGTTCTCTCGCTACCAGCAAAATGGACAAGAGTAACCACGCGTAGTGGAAGGTCTTACCGTCCTCCTGGGCTTGCTTGCAGTTGATCAAGAATTCCTCACTGAGGAACTCGACCCATTTGAATTGGACCCCCTCTGCGCATTTTTCGGCCAACGCAACTACCAGCACTAGTACTTCATCACCGCGAAATTTTCTCATTACCTTCTCAACCATAAGTTGGGTGGTTATGCACACCCCTTTATCCTTCATACTGTTGATGGCGTAACCCCTCTTTTTCTTCTTGAGCTTATATTTTTTCTTCATGGCTTCTGTGAGACCCAAATCACCGCTTTTTCCTACTATCATCGCGAGGTCATTTCCCTTACTTGGAAGCCGAGAAATTATGTGGATGAGATCCATCATGATGGGAATAGGCTCCTCCAGCCATAAGTACCCATCATGCACCAGACAAAGCAGTTGGCTGATGACGAAAATAGTGATGGGTGCACTGTGAAAGTATGGTATCCACAGTAGATGAAGCAATCCAACCTTCTCCACACTGCACAACCATTTTCACGGCTCTAAGGTTGTGACTGGTCCCTCTGTGCTTTGCTTCATGAGGCTTTCTGTCTCTAAGTGTGGGAACTTCTCACTGTTCGCGAGGTCCCAATATTCAAACTTCATTTTGGGCACGCGGCCCAGGTGCGAGCCCTCAAACACAAGTCCATCAGGGAGGAGCGGGGTCTGGAGTGCACTCTTTGTGGCATCCAGATCCTTTGGTATCTTAGTTTTCCCTTTTCACAGAGGGGTGTACTCGGGAAATTTTGCTGTAGAGCACACTGGCTAGATATCCTCTTCCATGTTCTCTACTTCCTCTACCTCAGTAATGAGAGTCTGCAGGTCCTCCTCCTCGTCATCTGTCTCAATGGTGATAGCCTTACCCTTTTCTTCCATTGAGAGCTTACCGAACCACAGATTCCTTGGGGACATGCGGATTGGTCCCACTACTTGCTTATCTTTTTCCGGTCTTGGTGTCCGAGGTGATTTCGGGATTTCCAGCACAACCTCAGTACCTTCAGGAACACCGTGTACCATGGGATTCTGCGCGGCCTTGTCAGTGGTTTCTTCTGCAAAGCCCAAACCTCTCCTGGTATCCACCATCTTGTTCGAACTATCTGTGGTCGTTCTTTGAAGTGCCCGTCACAGATGGCCACTTCAAAGATATAATCCATTTCTTAACCACAGGGACTATGCCGCAACAATATTTAGTCCAGTAGAAGAAGGAATTGGTGGTATGCGCGACGGACTTTTCTGTCATCACAGGGCACCTCTACAAAAAGGGGAACGATGAGATATTGCGAAGATATGTACCTAAATTTGAAAAAGGACAGATCCTTGCAAAAGCACATGGGGGGGCTGCAGGAGGACACTATGCAGGATGGGCGACGACATAGAAGATTCTGTGCATTGGGCTATGGTGGCCAACCCTACATCAAGATTCGAAAGCATATTGTCAGGCCTGTGACCTATGTCAACGAACGGGGAAACCATCATGAAGGGATGAGATACCACTCAATCCACAGATGACGCTGTAGCTATTTGAAAAATGGGCAATAGACTTTGTGGGGACAATCATACCATAGGGGAAGACGGGTGCACACTACATCATCACCATGACAGTGTACCTAACTCGATGGGTGGAAGCACAACTGGTTAAGGACTGCACAGCTACCACAGCTGCAAAATTTTTGTTCGACAACGTCTTGACACCTTTTGGATGCTCGAAAATTTTAATGAGTGACCGCGGAACGCAATTCCTAAATGAAACTATTAGCGCACTCACCGAGGAGTTCCAGGTGTATCATCAGCAAAGTACACCGTACCATCTGCAGGCTAATGTGATAGTAGAAGCATTCAACAATATTCTGGAGACTGCACTGAGAAAAGTATGTAACGCATAGTGAAAAAACTGGGACTTGTGCATACCTGCCGTATTCTGGGCATACAGAACCACATCCAAGAAATTGATAGGTTAGACACCTTTTAGGTTAGTCTATGGCACAGAAGCAGTCATGCCAATGGAATACATCGTACCCAGTTTGTGAATAGCAGCAATGAAAAGCATGTCAGGCCGGGAAGGCATGGTATAGAGGCTCGCACAATTGGAAGAACTTGAGGAAGAATGGTTTTTGGCAGGATTCCATCAGCAGGTATAGAAATAGCGCGAGAAAGCTTGGCACGATCGCCATATCAAGTTGTGTACATTCAAGGTAAATGATTTAGTGGTGCTGTATGACAACAAGTTCAAAAAATTTCTTCGAAAATTCAGAATGCATCGGTTGGGACCATATGTGGTAAAGGAGGTCACAGACGGAGGCACAGTCTAGCTAGTCAAACTTAATGGAGAGCCCTTCTGAGGAACAGTAAATGGCAGTCACCTAAAGCCCTACATAGGTGGGCTGGCTATCTGACTAACCGACCGAAGCACAGTCTTCACGACCCGACAAGCGAACAAAGGTGCGGGACTATAAACACAGGTACTAGAAGTTGACATCCAAGTAGAGAACCAAGTCAGATGCAGATGATTCTGAAGCAGAAGGAGATCTAGACAACGGTAGCATGGGGAGTTGGAGACCTTCATGACACACAGGCATAGTTGAATGGACTTCATGCAAGGATCACCACAGCAGCCGAGTGACTTGGGATGAGTCACGATGATTGTGTTAGGGGCCTGTTGGTCAGCGGATCCCCCCATAGCGGGTTTTTGGGGCTTAAAGCTAAGTTTTAGTCAATGTAACGTAAAGACCCCGCAAAATGCAGGTGCGGAGCGCGATAATCTAGGGTTTTCCGCCCTAAAATATTGTAATTTAATATAGAATGTGTCGACCTACCCATGGTCCACGAACCATGGGAATGTATGAATAGAGTAAGACTCTAAGTGTAGAAGGTATTTTTTAGTCTTGGTCTTAAGTGATATGGGTTTTTGAATAAAGATTTCGTTCTGAGTCTATAAGTCCGAGTCTTGGGTTGTAGTAGTAAGGAGAGGCTCTGCAGCTGTGTGCGCAGAGGCTTGGTAGAGTCCGCAGTTATGTATGCGGACCCCTACAGCTGAGTGCGTAGGGCGGAGTTTGGATTGTAACAGAACAAAATTTTAATAAAAGATAAGTTGATTATGAAATATTGTGCGTCTAGATCTGTGTGTTTACGCTTCTGTTATATTCTTATGCATCTCTTTACAGTTTATGATTGCGCGCACTTGTTATGAATGTTGAATGATTGATGAGAATACTGGGCCCACAAAATTAAGTTAAGATTTATAATAATAACATAGTAAGGATAAAGGATCTAGACAACACCTCTTCGTGCTCTTTACAGAGCTACGTGAAGGTCAGACAGCTACACAAAGCAACGGAATCACGCAAGATCGGTTCGCAAACTTCCCAGACTTCATCAAGAAATCCCTAGGGTGTGGAAACCTGGTTACAACACCCTCCCATACTACCTTGGGTGAGACCTCAGTCCGTGCTCCGCGGACTGTTGCCAAAAGGGCCAATATTTTTAGGATTTGTTTCGCTAAATCACTTCTGAACCTGGGTCAAGCCCCAACAAGCCAACATAGGGGCCTGAACTAGGTTCAGAGGTGATTTAGCCAAACAAATCCCAGTACTATTGGCCCTTTCAGCAACAGTCCATGGAGCGCAGACTAAGGTCTCACCCGAGGTAGTATGGGAGGGTTCTAGAACCAAGTTTCCGCACCCTAGGGATGCCTGATGAGCTTCTGGTGGTTTGTAATTCAACCCTGCACACATGTCGTTACACACATCTATTAGTACCTCACAACCTGTGATGTTGCCTTCGCGCAGCCTTACTCGGGGCACGATCCGTGTTATTTCCCAAGTTCCTTACTATTAACATATTATTACTCGATTACTTAACTTATCTGAGTAATTCTATTATATAAGTGCGTGTGATAAACAAAATAGTATAAATGTATAGAATGAAAATACACAAGTAGATGCAAATAATTTGGAATCAACTTCTCTTTATTATTCTTCATACTAGGTTACAAACTCGACACCACTCTACGCACTCAGCTGCAGGGGTCCACGCACTTAGCTGCGGACTCTACTAGGCCTCTGCGCACTCATCTATAGAGACTCTTCCTACTACTACGACCCAATACACTTAGATTCTCCCTCTATGCTCTATCTTCGCTCATTCACATCTTCCTCCTTAACTCTCTTTTACAAGTTAGAGCCTCACTCTATTTATACAACCCCATGGTCCGCGGACCATGGGTAGGCTGACATGACATTTACATTACATTACAAAACTTAGGGCGGAAAACCCTATGAATCAACCTATACTTCGCACTCTGCGCTCGTACTTCGCGGAGTTTTACAATACATCTGACCAAAAATTGGGCTTTGAGCCCCAAAACATGTTGTGTGGGGATTCCATGCCCAACAGATATGTGTGTGTGTGTGTGTGTGTGTGTGTGCATGTGTGTGATACAAATAAAAAATACACACTCATATATATATATTTATAAATAATAGTCAATTGGGTTTAGTGTGGATGGTTTTGCTGAATAATTGTTATCCTCCTTGTCAAGTTTCAATTCTTGTATATTGACATGTTTATAATAACTATGTTGATCTCTTAAGTGACAGTCTTTATTAAGGGTTGGCCTAAAACTATCTATCTCTCTCTTGCCCAAAATATTCAAAAATAATAAATAACAACCAAATATAAATATTAGAATATTTTTGTACTTTACATATATTTAACTTTTATGTTTTATGGAAGTATTACACTTCAATTATAACTATTTATAAAAACATAATCAATATGCACATTTGGTTCATTTTAATTATTGCAGCTCACTCCATTAATTGATAGAAGTGTAAAAAACTTTCACTATGACGCTTCACATATATAAAATATTTTGATATCCATTTGATGTAACATGATTTTATATCAAATTTAGATAAAGATACCATCATATTATTTATATATATATATATAATTATATTAATATATATATATATTTCTTTTGCAAGTGTTTTACCATACACACTTCAAATAAAAACTTTAATAAATTATTAAGATATTAATACCAATTAATTTATTTAATATCAATCTCATATATATAAAGAACAAGAGGAAGAGAATAATATATATATATATATATATATATATATAATAATAATATAATATATATATAATAATAATACCATAATAAACTATTTCAATTTACATAAAGAAGAAGTAATTCAAAGTAAAAACTTTTAATTATTTACTAAATAAAAATAATAAAAGAAATAGGCCCTATTCATTCAAAATTTTAATATAAAAATTAATACATCACATCTAAAATATTATTATTAATAATAAAATTGAATGTATATTGTAAACAAAATATTTTAATATCTCAGGTTAAGTAATATATTTTAATACATATTAACACTATCATTTGCACCAGATGTTGCAAAGGAAACACCGTAAGGCATAAAGTGTGGAAGAATGACAACATCAACATGTGAATGGACGTACATGGAATTCTCCCTATCAGTGATGGCTAAATAGGACTACCTAGACTCGATTTCAAATACTCATTCCATAAAAAAGATCAATTGTAAGGTGATGCACCCCTTAAGGGTATTTTGTTATAGTCAAATAAAGGTAGAAGTTTCCTATCTGATTCTTTGTATCTTGTGTGTGATTTTATATTCAAATCTATTGAGGTACTTAATAAATAGTACCTTGGATAACACTTTCCTCCCAAAGTGTGACTGTTATAATTTTACCTATGTTGCTCTAAACGTGTTCATCCTTCAGCAACACAACAATAAATTGCAATATCACTTAAACAGAGAAGCATACCCAGCAATAGCTTTGGCATGTGCGCAGATGGGTTAAAGGTGTAGTCAAAATCAGAATCAACATGGTGCAAAAGTGATGGTAGAGTTTACATTTCTAAAGGTATTTCTCCTTGAGCATTACTTCGTCTCAGTAGATCCGTGGAACCTGCACCCTCCACAAGTCCATAGAGTCTTGGGATCTGTGCAACAAATTGTAATTAATGTGAAGATGCAGCATCATTAAAATACACGTGTCAGTTATAAACATCTTACAGATGTTGTATGCATGCATGTTTGCCTTAAGTTAAGAGTGCTTTCCAGGCTTAGAGCCATATTTAACATGGATTTATGGTTTAATTTAGACATTGACTCTTCTTCAATTAGTGTTTTTCTTTATTTCTGTTTAGGGACAAATCATTAAGCTCCCATCTTCTCTACTAGAGGAATCAAGTTCCCTATCCTCTCAGTTAAGAGGTTTGGCTATCATCAACATCAAGCCACTCGAGATTTCATTGGTACATAATCAATATAGATTTCACTAACAACAACTAACACACTATTAATTACTACACAAATATGTACATAAATTAGACTATCAATCTCGGCCTCTGATGATTGTGTTATGCCATCTTGCCCTGCTATGTTCATTGACATGCCTACACTTTTCATACTCATACAAACTTGCAAACAAATGAGCAAGCTTAGCCAATTTATGAGACTGAACAGAAATGATAGATGTTGTGGAAGGACTTTGAGAGAAGAAAATCTCATACCCATCTCCATATGAGCTCATTCCTTCTGCCATCAGCTACCAAAAAATGGCTCCTCCACCCGCTCTTCCCTTGCTAGCAGAAGCATATATTTGTATATAAACCATATGGGAAATATTTCATGGATCATAAGCATACTGGTCGATTTAGAAATGGAAGATTAGTATCTGATTTATTTTATACTTACTACGGCCCCACTCTTTTCACTTTCCTATTTTAATGTAGAAAGAACAAATATCATGACCTGGTTTGCATGGTTCGATTTCAGATCTGATAGTAGCTTTCATTTATAGGAGCTTCTAATTATTATTTGGATTCCATTACTCATGCATGCTATAAGGTCACAAAGTACTCGGATCACCTTCTTGGCCATCTCTTAGAATTTATACAGGTAATCATATCATCTGGGTTTGTAGATGTTTGTAGATTTATGTGGTGTTGAGTTCTATTCTCACAGCCATGCTCACGACAACCTAATTTCTACAATGATTGAAGAGCCTATATTCCATTGTTTGGTCAAAAAAGAAAAACGCACAATAGCTGGTTACTGGTGGCATTGGGCTCACTCATACTTCCCCCATAACGGCGTTATAAGCAACATATCTAAAGATTTAAGGTGACTTACTTTTGGTTTCTATTACTTCTTGAACCCTCTCCTAAGGAAAAAGTCCCAAGCCAATGAGAGAGCCAAGGCCTTGCCTCTCACTTTAAGGATAAGAAGGGACTTTCTTACCTAAGGGGATATTTCGTGAGGTCGAATCTAGCTAGGATTGATAGGTAGAGATGAAAAATTCTGAACTCATTTTGACAAGTTAAGTGCTGGTTATTTCAAGATTAGACATGCATAACAATGTGAAGCTATAATAGGTGATCTCACTTGAATGGAATGTAGAAATGTAAATCACCATGAAGGTTTCGAACATATACTCAGTTATGCAATGATAAATATCCATGAGATCAAATGATTTGAATCTTCCATTTACCATTGTATTGCCAAAATGAAATATGAAAGTCAGTGATATAAATTGTCTATTGCTATTGTTTAAAGACAGAGAAGACAATAGTGTAGAATTTGTATCATTAAGCTACCAATGTAGTGTGTATTATCTGTGTGTGTGCCAAAATGTTGTCAACAAAGAGGAAAAATTAGCTAGTCAGGGCCCATGAGAAGGCCTTTTATTTTCCCATCCGAAACATTGGATTCTACACACGTTTTCACTGCAATTAGCAGGCGTAAGTCCCTGTTCAATCACTTACATATATATTTGTAATAAGAACATTGATAAGGAATGAATTGATCTGCTATTAGTAAAATCGATGATAAAATAATTGAACAATTTTAACAAAACTTACATGCAAATAAAGTTCTAATACCAAATTTCTGATGATACCATGGCTCTTGTGATAGAATATTTACAATGAAGGTGCCACCCTATTTTCCCTTATCATCCTTCCTGCTTTTTTCACAAATTACTTTGCATATCTTGGCCGGTGGCACATGCGTTGATGAGTTTAATGATGTTTCCATTTCATTTAATAAAAAATGTGCATCTTTATTAGAAACCTTGAAGCCCACACTTCCTGGTGTTAAAATGGGTTATGTAAAAGCCAAGCCTTTAGAAATTGCCATAACTTGTAAAACAATTCCTATCCACAAGATCATCCCTACCTGCAACCTGCATCTCTTGTGGAATAAGTTTACATATGCCACTCTGCAGATTCAATCTGCAGGTCCACTAACCATAGTGAATTACTATCTCTGGCATTGATCTAGATAAATCTAGCTTTGTTGCATGAACAATGAGTTATTTCTTCCACTCTTCTTTACTCCCTACTTCTCTGTCAAACATAGATTCAAAAGATTTTAAATCATCAACAAAACACAACAATCCCACTATCTACCCTGCTCACCTCCTCTTTTTAGCCTTCGACGTGTTGCCTCAACATCAGACTAAAGGTTATTTTTCTTCATACCTTCAAGCTTGAAATTCTCTTCGGTACCATATGAATCAACGCCATTCTCACTTTCTGAGGAACCATTTTTTGCATTTCCTGAAATGTGTGCATCATCCCATGATTTTTTCCTATTGCCACTCCTATTCTCTTTGTAGATCAGTTGATTTTTAACTTCAAACTGGGAGTCATCATCCATTTTTGAGGTTGAAATAACTTGATTTTGATCATATTTTTCATCTATTCTCATAGCAATGCTCACGACAACCTAATTTCTACAATTATTAAAGATCCTATATTCCATTGTTTGTTCAAAACAGAAAAATACACAATAGTTGGTTACCGATGGCATTGGATTCACTCATACTTCCCCCATAACCACTTTATAAGCAACATAGCTAAAGATTTTGAGGTGAATTACCTTCGGTTTCTGTTACTTCTTGAACCCTCTCCTAAGGAAAAAGTCCCAAGCCAATGGGAGAGCCAAGTCCTTTCCTCTCTCTTTAAGGATATTAAGGGACTTCCTTACCTAAGGGGATATTTCCTAAGGTCAAATCTAGCTAGGATTGATAGGTAGAGATGAAAAATTCCGAACTCATTTTGACAAGTTAAGTGTTGGTTATTTCAAGATTAGACATGCATAACAATTTGAAGCTATAATAGGTGATCTCACTTGAATGGACTATACAAATGTAAAACACCATGAAGGTGTCGAACATAAACTCAGTTATGCAATGCTAAATATCCATGAAATCAAATGATTTGAACCTTCCATTTACCATTGTATTGCCAAAATGCCATCTGAAAGTCAGTGATATAAATGGTCTTTGTTTTTCTCCTCATGGGTCAATAGGGATAGCGGGTTTCTTTTTGTTGTTTTTATAAAGGAGGATTGCATGAGGAATACATATCTATGCTTTGGGTTTTTCATTTGTGTAGTAGGAAAGAAACCCATGCAATTGACCCTCCATGTTCACTTGCAATAGAGGCATCCTGTTTGGGAAAAGTTTCAAATATTCAAAATGTAATACCTTTTTGAGGCTCACAATGTCACACATAACGCTGCACAGGAACAAGAGAAATATGTAGATGTATATTATGAAGAGGGAGTTTCCTCTTCTTCTCCAATTTGGTGAGGAACCAAGTGCGAGGATCCAAGTTGAACATATATTAAGAGAGTAAAATATCATCACAACATAATAGTTACCATAAATCTTCCTCTGCCAAGGGATTTCAAATCTCAAACAATATTTACATAGCAATAGTCCGCATTGAGCTCTGGTAAATCTAAGCCTTCAAGGAGAAGAAGAACAAGTCATCGTTTCCCACTCCCCCCTTTGCATACATCTACTATGCCTATGGATATATTTGGGTTTTTCATTTGTGTAGTAGGAAAGCACCCATTTGGGAAAATTTTCAAATATTCGAAGTGCAATACCTTGTTGAGGCTCGCAATGTCACACATAACGCTGCACAAGAACAAGAGAGATATGTAGCTACAGATTATGAAGAGGGAGTTTCCTCTTCTTCTCTAATCTGGTGAGGAACCAAGTGCGAGGATCAAAGTTGAACATATATTAAGATTGTAAAATATCATAGTGGCATAATCTTGACCACAAATCTTCCTCTGCCAGGGGATTTCAAATCTCAAACAATATTTACATAGCAACAGTCCACTTTGAGCTCTGGTAAATCTAATCCTTCAAGGAGAACAAGAACGAGTCATCGTTTCCTAGTCCCCCCCTGCATACATCTGGTATGCCTATGGATATATTTGGGTTTTTCATTTGTGTAGTAGGAAAGCACCCATGCAATCGACCCTCCATGTTCACTTGCAATAGAGGCATCTTGTTTGGGAAAAGTTTCAAATCTTCAAAATGCAATACCTTGTTGAGGCTCGCAATGTCACACATAACACTGCACAAGAACACGAGATATATGTAGCTGCAGATTATGAAGAGGGAGTTCCCTCTTCTTCTCCAATCTAGAGAGGAACCAAGTGCAAGGATGCAAGTTGAACATATATTAAGAGAGTAAAATATCATAGCGGCATAATCTGTACCATAAATCTTCCTCTGCCAGGGGATTTCAAATCTCAAACAGTATTTACATAGCAACAATCCACTTTGAGCTCTAGTAAATCTAAGCCTTCAATGAGAAGAAGAGCAAGTGATTGTTTCCCAATCCCCCCTCTGCATACATCTACTATGCCTGTGGACATATTTTGGTTTTTTGTTTGTGTAGTAGGAAAGTACCCATGCAATCGACCCTCCATGTTCACTTGCAATAGAGGCATCCTATTTAGGAAAAGTTTCAAATCTTCAAAATGAAATACCTTGTTGAGCTCGCAATGTCACACATAACGCTGCACAGGAACAAGAGAGATATGTTGTTGTCGATTATGAAGAGGGAGGTTCCTCTTCTTCTCTAATCTGGTGAGGAACCAAGTGTGAGGATCTAAGTTGAACATATATTAAGAGAGTAAAATATCATAGCGGCATATGATATCATTGAACTATTTTGTGAATCTATTGTGGCACGACTACAAATCATTGAATCCTAGGGGAAATGTCCTGTTGATTTGCGGGAAGCTCTTTCAAGTTTCATATTCACAACTTCAATATGTGTTTACATTCCAGAACTTCTAGATATTGACAAGCTATTTGTAGCAAAGTATGGTAAAGGATTTGCAGCTGTAGTTGTGAAACTACGCCCCAATTGTTGTGTCAATACAACGATTATTGACAATCTATTTCTAAGAAAACCTAGTGGGGAAGTGAAGATGAAGCCTATGAAAGAAATAACAAAGGAATATGAACATTGAATGGAATCCAACAGGACCAGAACCAGAACTGTTGAAACTTCCTGATGACCTGCTCGAAGAACCAAGTAAATTTTCTAGTGCTACCCATATAGCAACAGGCTCTGACAAGGATAGTTCACATTCTGTTTAACGACACAAGCATGAAACTCACACTCCCAATAATAAATTTCCATGAAATCAAATTATTTGAATCTTCCATTTACCATTGTATTACCAAAATTTCATCTGAAAGTGAGTGATATAAATTGTCTATTGCTGTTGTTTAAAGATAGAGAAGATAGTAGGGCAAAATTTGTATCATTCAACTAACAATCCAATGAGTATTATCTGTGTGTTTGCCAAAATGTTGTCAACAAAGAGGAACAATCAGCTAGTGAGGGCCCATGACAAGGCCTTTTAGTTTCCCATCCAAAACACTAGATTCTATACAATGTTTCACTGCAGTTAGCAGGCATAAGTCCCTGTTCAATCACTTACATATATTTTTGTAATAGAAAATTGAGAAGGAATGAATTGATCTGCTATTAGTAAAATCGATGATAAAATAATTGAGCAATTTTAACAAAACTTACACGCAAATAAAGTTTTGATACCAAATTTCTGGTGATACCATGGCTCTTGTCACATAATATTTACAGCAATGGTGTCACCCTATTTTCCCTTATCGGTCTTCCTGCTTTAGGATGTTTGCCTTACCTTATCAAATTACTCTGCATAACTTGACCTATTCTCTTTGTAGACCAGCTAAATTTTAACTTCAATATGGCAATCATCATCCATTTTTGAAGCTGAAATAACTTGATTTTGATCACATTTTTCATCTATTCTCAGAGCCATGCTCACGACAACCTAATTTCTACAATGGTTGAAGAGCCTATATTCCATTGTTTGGTCAAAACAAAAAAACACAGAATAGTTGGTTACTGTTGGCATTGGATTCACTCATACTTCACTCATAACTGCCTTATACGCAACATATCTAAAGATTTTAAGGTGACTTACCTTTGGTTTCTATTACTTATTGAACCCTCTCCTAGGGCAAATGTCCCAAGCTAATGGGAGAGCCAAGGCCTTGCATCTCGCTTTAAGGCTAAGAAGGGACTTCCTTACCTAAGGGGAGATTTCCTAAGGTCGTATCTAGCTAGGATTGATAGGTAGAGATGAAAAATTCTGAACTCATTTTGACAAGTTAAGTGCTAGTTATTTCAAGATTAGACATGCATAACAATGTGAAGCTATAATAAGTGATATCACTTGAATGGACAGTAGAAATGTAAAACACCATGAAGGTGTCGAACATATACTCATTTATGCAATGATAAATGTCCATGAAATCAAATTATTTGAATCTTCCATTTACTATTATATTGCCAAAATGCCATCTGAAAGTCAGTGATATAAATTGTCTATTTCTGCTCTTTAAAGACAGAGAAGATAGTAGGGTAGAATTTGTATCATTCAACTACCAATCCAATGAGTATTATCCATGTGTGTGCACCAAAATGTTGTCAACAAAGAGGAACAATCAGCGAGTGAGGGCCCATGAGAAGGTCTGTTAGTTTCCCATCCAAAACACTGGATTCTACACAGGTTTTCACTGCAGTTAGTAGGCGTAAGTCCCTATTCAATCACTTACATATATTTCTGTAATAAGAATAGAGATAAGGAATGAATTGATCTGCTATTAGTAAAATTGATGTTAAAATAATTTAGCAATTTTAACAAAATTTACATGAAAATAAAGTTTTGATACCAAATTTTTGATGATACCATGGCTCTTGTGACAAAATATTTACAAGGAAGGTGCCACCCTATTTTTCGTTATCGGTATTCCTGCTTTCAGATGTTTTCCTTCACAATGATCCCTAGAAGTAGCGCTGAGCGAGGCCAAGGGCGAGGTCTCCAGTCTGAGAAGCACCTAGAAGTAAAGCTGAGCGAGGGCAAGGACGAGATGCTGCCATTTTTAAAATGTGTAATTAAATTTCTAACTAACTATACCGGTCGAATCAATCAGATGGATAAAATTATTTTAATCATCTAAAATTTAAATCAAAGGCTCAGAAATGACAAGTACCTTAAGAGGAAAGTTGATTCCAAAGGGGAATGCCTTACGGTGTAATTACTTAACCCGGAATATTAAAATATTTTATTTACAATAAACATTACCTTTTTTATTATTAATAATATTTTAAATGCCACATATTAATTTTATATTAAAAATTTGAATGAATTTCACATCTTGCTTTTATTAATTTTATTAGTAAATAATTAAACCTTTTTACTTTCAATTACTTCTTCTTTCTGTAGATTGAAATATTTTATTATGATCTACATATCTCACGTCCCAATATAAAATTTACAAATTAGCTTTCTTACTTGATTACATCTCATGTACCATTAGTGTTGAAATCTTTCATACCTATCATTCATTGTTAGATCACATCCCCTTCGTACCCATCTCACGTACCGATAAAATCCCCATATAACATTCCAATATGAGGTAACATCTAGAGAAACTTCCCTACTACCAAAAAAAAAGAAACATCCTACCCGAACCTCATAAAATATATGTAGACTATAATAAAATATTTCAATCTATAAAAAGAAGAAGTAATTGAAAGTAAAAAGGTTTAATTATTTACTAATAAAATTAATAAAAGAAAGATATGTGAGTCCTTCAAATTTTTAATATAAAACTAATATGCCGAATTTAAAATATTATTATTAATAAGAAAATTTAATGTAGATTATAAATAAAATATTTCAATATCCAAGGTTAAGTTATGTTAATATGTATTTAAAATATATTAATAAAAAAAACTTTTTACTATGGACAATGTTGTTCATAATTAAAATATTTCATTATCGATGTTAACTAAAGGATTTCAATGTTAGCTATATAGTTAAGAAAAAAATGTATATAATATAAAAGTAAATTTCAAAAAATTAATTCTTGTGGTTAAAACATTTTAATAATCTCACTAATTTGTAGGTTTTTAACCCCGTACAGAAATTGCCTACATACGAATTCTAAAACACATAAAATAAACAATGCGAGAGCATAACACATAAAACACATATACAGAGAGATTTTCCCCTGGATCCCAAAACCGGGACTACTAGCTTGATTTTTCATTATGTTCCTTTCAATGTTACAATACATATTTATACATGCCGAAGCATCCAATACCATGGACCGAAAAAACCATCGCATCCAATACCATGGACCGAAAACCATCGCGTCCAAAAAACATGTGCGAAAATCATGCACAAAACCATAGGTGGGTCCGCCCAACCTAACATAGGGTCCAAAACCAAAATTTTCCGGGGCGCTGCCCCGAAACCCATAAAGTGGGGTTACAGTTACTCCTCAAACCCCCTGTTAACTATGTGGAAAGATTTTAACAAAACCCAACAAAGCCGACATAAACTCATGAACCGTCGTGACTATTTTATTGAGTCGACGTTACTTCCATTTATTTGATTTAATTCAATTTCAAGGCGACATGAAGATCTTCATTATTCTTCTTGCAGACTTCAATGTTCTTACATTTGGAGAAGTTTTCTTGCATTTGGAGGATCATTCTTGGTCTTGGAGGGTTGTTACATTCAGTTCAATATTCGTATACATTTGAATGACATAGAATGTGAGTTTTGTGTCACTTAAAGAACATGTGGGTTGAAGATTTATAATCATTTTTTCTTTGAAATGACTTCGTGAATGCAAGGAGATCTATAGGATAGACAGGTTATCTTGGATGGAATAAAAAGGATTTGTAGAATCCTTATAGAGAAGGGAAGTTAGTGAACAGGTCTCCTTTAAACTCATGAGAAGGAACTCTTAAAAGTCCTCTCATCTCTATGTAGTAAGAAAGGAGACATATAAGAGATATATAAAAATTAGGAAAGGTAATCTCTGACATGCAGTAAAGAAGAAATATCTTCATGAGATCTCATTTGGGAGATCTAAGAAATATGATATGAAAATAATCATCTACCAATCGATATGGAAAACTACCTACTACCACGTTTTGCGTCAATACCTAACTACCAGGAAATACCATAGTAGGTATTTCGATCGAAAACTTTGGGAGCAGATGAGATGTGGTTGATAAAGTGATCTTACCAACTTCCTTCTCCTGATCACAGATTCATATTCTTAATTGATAAAACCAAATTATTGTATGCCAAGTTGCTTAGTGCTCTTAGTCGAGTCCCGGCTAGGTATTCAGGTGCATCAGAGGAACGGAACCAAAAGGAATAGTTGAAGAATACTGTCATGATTGCCTAGTCAAGTTTAAAAAAATGTAAGTGCTTCTTAGAATTTTTACTATTTTACATATAGTTTAAGGTATATTTTCTTATAATAGGTATTATAGTTTCAATCTTGTGTTATCTTGTGAAATTTGAGAAATGTTTTTCTTCCTTACTACTAAATAGTTTAGTATGTCTAATCAATAAATGCTAATTTTATTAGTTTTGCAGGATGGTAGTGGCACACCAACTTGGGTTCTATTCGCAGACACTAGCAGAGGGAGAATGTAATGATGAGCAGGATAAAATCACTATTGCCAAAGCATTTTCACATCATAGGTCTAAGGAGATACAATTGGCCCAACAGCGAAAACAACAACACTCAACATCCAAGAGAAAGATGCTCACCAAGAGAGAGATTAGAATCCATTATGTTGAACACCAACATTATGAACCTTGGGTTGGAGGAGCATCATCATGGATTTCTTATGATTTTCCTACACAAGGTTGTTCCAGCTTCAGTTCTAGTCACAATCATCGTTGTCAGCAACAGTTGCATCGTCCTACTCTGCCATCATCTGGTTCTAGGATTTTTCCCCTAATTATGTTTATTTTTCCGTAGAGGAATATATTTTTCTCTCTTTATGATTCACCTTCATCCTCCTCTCTCTCAAGGGACATTATTGCAGCTAATATATTTCTTGTTGGTGATTGTGTTGGGAGCTCTCTGCAAGAGCCATTTCCATTGCCATTAGCATTGTCTAGGGAACTTATTGTAGCAAACAGAGCTAGTGTAAATGATAGAATTGTACATAGAATAACATCTCAGCAAGTGCCCACCCCATTTAAAGAACATGAGAGAGGTGTATAGGAATGGATTAAAGGTGATATCCCAAGGGATAAAAACATTCCTACATTAGGAATTTCCAATGTATCAGAGTGGGTTGCAACATTTGCCTCTAATAATTTGTTACCCTGGTCTAATTCAATGTAATCTTGGGGTTTGCGTAGGCAGCAATAGTGGCAAAGGCAACAATAATGGATGCCACAAACTATTCCTCAACCTGGGTCATCCTTTTTAGCACCTGGAAACTATGGGTCTACTTCATCAATGGTTGGACCTGTGATAATAAGGACTTCAATACTAGTTTTCTTAGCCCCTCCCTGTCAAAGGCCTCATTCGGATTTCCTAAGAAATGACACCAATTTGGTGCCTTTTCCACTCCAAACTGCACATGTAGTTAAAATTTGATCTATTATCCTAGTTTTCTCTAGTCCACGTGTTTGGAGGACTTTACCACAAAACCTAGACCCGAGTTCCTTAGATAATGAAGACTGGAACTTTAATTGCTCAATCAGCTTAGGCTTTTGAAATTTGTCTAAAACAATTTGATCTATTGATATTCTTCACATTTAACTCTGAAATTTTTCTCTCTTCCAGTCTGTTATTGATATGAGAGGGCGGTATGGACAAAGGAATCTTCGGAGGACGACAGGGGGAAACGCGGACGAAAAGCTAAGGTTTTCAGGTTTCTGCAGGTGTTGAACTCCATGGAAGGGCGCAAAGGGGAGATCTCCACTCCCTCCTACAGGCAGGTCGTTGCCAGCCAAGGTAAGAAACCAATAGAAACTGTCAGAGGTCCTTCAGGAGAAGCGAAAAAGAACATGGAAGAGGAGCAATATTTTACCAAATCAAAGGAGAATAATAGCACAAAAGAAAATGAGGAAGAAGACAAGGAACAGGGAGCAAAAAACAAAGCACAAAAGGGGCCATGTAAAACCAAATCTGAGGTCACACCTAGAGTAGTTTTAAATGATCCTACTCTACAGGCGCATAGGGACCACATGCAGACATATGCTATCATTTGCAAATTCATGGGATTATGGCCCACTAAAAAGGCATTGCAGACATGGATTAAATACCACTAGAAACCAAAAGGAAGCATAGACCTACATGTTGGGTCAAAAGGTTTCTTCACTTTGTTCTTTACAAATATTGAGGATAAAGACAGGGTGTTTGAATGAGGGCCCTACTTGTATGCAGCAGCAGGCCTCTACATGCAGTCGTGGATGATGAATTTTGTCCCGAAGCGAGAGACTTTCACTTCGGTCCCGGTCTGGGTAAGACTCTACTCCCTACCTCTTGATTACTGGCAAACAAAATCGTTATCTACCATAGGAAACAAATTAGGGCATTTTGTCAAAGCTTCTGAGGCCACCAGAAGGGGAAAATACACTTCCTTTGCACGAATATGTGTGGAGATGGATCTTTCTGGAGCTCTACCAGATGAGGTCGTCTTGGAAGTTTTTTATGAAGAACGGGTGCAAACAGTAGATTATGAACATATTCCTTTCAGATGTCGCAGGTGCCATGAGCATGGGCACCTATTTAGAGACTGGCCTCTCAGTAAAATAGAGAACATAAGTAAAGCTACTACAATGAAAGATACTAAAAGCTTTCACAAAGTGGAAATAGAGGAAAAGGGGGCAAAAGGGGGCTAGAGCAACATCAAACAGAAGGGAAACAGGCCAGTCTGAACAGGTTCCAAGTAATCGAAGAAGAATAAGAGATAATAAAAGTAAATCAGGTAATGGAAGGAAGCTCAGTGGAGAAGGAGAAAGAAGAAGACAGTGAACAAACACAGGATATTAATAAATAGAAAGAGACTATGCTGAGCGATGTAGAACTGGAGATGGACCAAGAAATGACCTCGAGTGAGATGGAAATGGAGGACCATGAACTACAGGAGATTCTTGATAGAGAACACTTAGATCTAGAAGAGTTATTGAAACAGGGGACCATGGGAGGGGTAGACTCATTACCTCAAGAAGAGTTCAATATAGTACAACAGCTGTTCCTATGGAAAACTCAGGCTAAAGGGCTGGAAAGGCAAAGAAATAATGAAAGGCAGGGAAACGAAGGTGCGAAAACTATGAAAACCACACCAGGATTAACACCTAGAAACCTAGGAAAGAAAAGAGGCAAGGAAAGGCAGAATGAGCTATTGATGGAATGTGGAAAGCTAATGATAGATTCAAGTAAGATGAAAGAACTAACCAGCTACTCATTTACAAATCTTTAATAATGAATTTCACGTCTTGGAATATCAGAGATCTAGGTAGTAAAAGAAAACAAAGAATACTTAGTAATAGAATGAAACAAAAAAGCTTTGGATATTATCTTTATCCAGGAAACTAAATGTTCCATTCAAAAAATAAAAGAAATTCACAACAAATGGCTCAATAGATTTGAGTTTCTAGAAGTCAAAGCAAATAATACAGCAGGAGGCATACTCACTCTTTGGAACCCCCAAAAAATTGGCATAATAGATGTTGAGGCATCTAGGAATTATTTATCAGTGGTTATTCAGCTTGTGGGAGATAGGGAGACTTATCTAGTCACGAATGTTTATGGCCCTCAAAGAATGGATGATAAACTCAAGTTTCTAGATTCTCTTGTGGATCTAAGAAACAGACATGTAGGAGTACCATGGATCATGGGTGGGGACTTCAATATGATCAAATCACTTTCGGAGAAAAAAGGGGGAACCAGAACTTTAAGCAAAGACTCTTCAACATTTCAAACTTTTATAGATAATATGAAGCTAGTTGACACTGATACGAGTAATGGTCTCTTTACTCGGAACAATAAAAGAGGAGGAGAGTCTCAAGTAGCCTCAAAGTTAGACAGATTCATAATCTCAGAGGACCTTATTCTCACCGACAAGGAAATGATAGAGATAATTCTCCCCTTTGGAGGCTTGGACCATTGGCCTGTTCAACTTGAGGTTTAGGGCATTGGTACTCCTAGGAACAAACCTTTTAGATTTGAGAATATCTGGCTCTCCACCCAGATTTCATCAGCAACATTGCAAAATGGTGGACAAAAGATCTGCATATTCAGGGTACAAGAATGTTTCTGCTACACAAAAGACTAAAGCACATCAAGCTTAGACTTAAATATTGGAACAAGAATGAGTTTGGCAATATTTTTGAAGCGAAAAAAGTTGTTGAAGATAAAAAGCAGGAACTCAATCAAGCTCTTATCACGAATGGCTTTGATAAAGTCAGAAATGATCAAGTCACCAAACATCATCAAGACTGGGAGAATTTATGTAAATAAGAGGAAATATTTTGGAGACAAAAATCTAGAGTTCAATGGCTAAAAGAAGGGGAGCGAAACACTAGATTTTTACACAGATCCACGATGGCAAATAGATCTCACAATAGGATCTCTTCGATCAAGGATGAGGGAGGTAATCTACTTAATTTCCATGAAGATATTGAAGTTGTGTTAGTTCAACACTTTCGAGGTATAGCAAAGGAAACCATTTCAGACAAAGATCATTTTATCAGGGACTTAACAAGACATATACCTAGGTTGGTAACTAGAGAGGATAATTTCAATCTTAATAGGCTAGTGACTGAAGAGGAGGTTAGTGAGGTCATCAAAGAAATGCAGAATGGTAAAGCGCCAGGCCCTGATGGTTTCAATGTGGATTTCTTTAAAGCTTGCTGGAATATTGTTAAACGGGATATTTTGAATGTAGTGGAAGATTCCAAGATGAATAGAACTATTTTTAAGGTACTCAATACTTCATCTCCCTGATCCCCAAACAGGACAATGCTCAGACTCCAAACAGGTTTAGACCCATAGCTTTGTGCAATGTGGTATACAATATAATATCCAAGGTTGTTGCCAATAGACTTAAACAACTTCTTCCTTCTCTAGTTTCTGCAACGCAATCTAGTTATGTGGAGGGCAGACAAATTCTCGATAACATCATTCAAGTGCATGAGGTGGTGCACTCATTGAACAGCAATAGGAAGGCTAGAATGATTATGCAATTGGACCTAGCCAAAGCTTACAATAAGTTGAATTGGACCTACATTATGAAAGTCCTTATTTCTTTTGGGTTTGATCATAACTGGGTAAGATGGGTCATGGCCCTAGTTACTTCTTCTAGCTTTTCAATTCTGATTAATGGTTCTTCCTCCAAGACTTTTACTCCTTCAAGAGGCCTTAGGCAGGGAGATCTACTCTCTCCCTTTCTCTTCATCCTCATGATGGAAGGACTTGGTTGGTCTATCAAGCATGCAAAAGAAGTTGGTAATATCAAGGGTCTCCAACTTTTTGAGACTGGACAGGCTTTGACCCATCAACAATTTGTTGATGATACCATGCTGCAGGGAATCCCCACGGTCAAGGAAGCACTAGCGTATAAACAAATCCTGTGTGACTTTGCCATGGCTATAGGTATGGAAGTTAATATTTCCAAATCTAATATTTTTTCTTTAATACCAATATTGCTATTTAGAGAAATATCTCTAGAATTATGGGCTTTCAAAGGGATGTCCTTCCTTTTGGAAATTTGGGAGTTCCTCTAACTGATAAACCTTTGCACAAGAGCATTTGGGAGCCAGTGATTAATAAGATGTAGGATAAAATCAGAAAATGGACTATTAGATCTTTAAACTTGGCTGGTCGGTTAGTGCTTACAAAAGTTGTTCTTCAATCAATCCTCGTCTTCATGTTATCAACCCTTCCAGTTCCAAAAGGAGTTTTGCAACAATTTAGAACCATTCAAAGAAAGAAATGGGCCTTGGTAGCTTGGGATAAGATTTGCAAACCTAAAAACCATGGGGGTCTTGGATTGCATGATCCAGAAGTACTAAAAAAAGTTTTAGGGGCAAAATTATGGTGGCGTTGGGTAAAAGACCCAAAGGCTCAGTGGGCTAGTATCCGGAAAGAAAAATATGCCAGCTCTTGGCAAAATAATGATCACATAAGGATGTTTGGCATCCTAAAGGGCTCACACATATGGAATAAGGCCTGGGAGAATAGAGGCTTAGTACAAAAAAACAGCTTCTGGGAAATCAGAGAGGGAGTCTGGCTTTATTTTGGGAGGATAAATGGCAACAAGAACCTACACTGTTGAGAGAGGACCTTCTGGATCTCAAGAAAGAGACAGATACCAAAGGGTTATTAAGGTAAAAGATGTTTGGGATCAAACCAATAGTGAAGGAAAATGGAGAACCTAGAAGAATATAGATTACAGGGATGATAGCCCCTTGAAAGAAAATGTAGAGGCACTTCTGAAAATGTTGGAACAAAGGAATATTTTAGTGACAGGGGGGCATGACCAACTTAGATGGGGCAACAATAATGAAGGTACCTTTAATTTTAAGGAGGAAAAACGCACACACCTTGAGCTCAAATCCAATGTATCAGACAGGGTTTGGCAGAAGCTATGGAGGCATCAAGGATGGATGAAGATCAAACTCTTCATGTGGCTGGTACATCATAAGAAAATTCTGACTTGAGATAACATTTGGAAGAGGGGTGTTCTAGGTCCTTCTAGATGCCAGCTCTATGAAGAGGAAACAATGGAGCACCTTCTCAATAATTGCATTTTCACCTCCTAGTTGTGGGATACTTTTGCCACTATTTTCCAACAGACAGACAGGGACAAAGGAAGCATTATCAACACCCTAAACAACTGGAGACGAAACTTCTCTGATTATGAATTTCTTGGCTCAGCTTGGGCTTTAACACCAAGATTCATAACATGGAATGTATGGAAAGAAAGGAACAACAGAAACTTCAAAAATGAAAAGAATTCCCCGCAATTCCTTTTTGAGCAGATCTTAAGATAGCTTAAGGAGACGGTAGGTACTATAGTGCGTACTTCCCCTAAGAATCCACCTTCAGAAGCTGAAATGCAAATACTTCTTCAATTGGGTATGCAGGGGCTTATACCACGGGGCTTGGATAGGAAAGTACTGAAACTAGATACTAAGTAGGATTACTGGCATCCTCCCCCTCAGGGTTTTTTGAAATACAACATTAATGGGGCTTCAAAAGGCAACCCGAGTATTGCTGGCTTTGGTGGGGTGTTAAGGGATGAAAATGGTTGTATCCTTTACATTTTCGATTTCCATTTGGGAAGAACCACTAAAAAAAAAGTGGAACTAATGGCTCTTGAGCAATGTTTAGAATTCCTGAAGTAGGATAATCTCCAAAATGTAATAGTTGAAGCTGATTATGAGTTAATCATTAACTCGGTCAAGAGAATCAGCTGTGGCGCGGAGCTAGAAAAAGTCTCTAAACACTGGAGGCTGCTCTAGGTATTTCAACGGATTTAGCTTCACCTCTTGTGCTTACATTCAACGAGTTTTAACCATGTACGAAGGATGGCAAATAAATTGGCAGACATTCTAGCCAATCAAGGGGTGCTTTTTACCAAAAGCAGGGTCACACTGAGTTGGCAAGAGATGCCTTAGAATAGATTGAAGGCGCATTGTCACGACCAGGCAGATGAGGACAGGATGGTGTTTCGAAACAGATCCATAGAGGCGAGGTCTAGTTGATTTGGATTCTTTATGAAATACTTTTTTCGAAGTGAGGTCATATTTGGGATGCAGGTCACTGTCGGCCTCCTCAACCCTGGTAAGCACAAACACAGAAGTTTCAGGTGGAAGATGCTCGGTAAACACTGTCTCTCGGATGGTCGACTGGACGGATGCATTTACATCTTACATTGGTTCATGCGCCAGCAGAGATAGGATGGTGCGAAGGGCCAAAGTCCTGGCTTTCTCGGTAGACTTAAAACCCTCGTTTTTCTTTCTATGGATGCAATACTACTCTCGGGGTGGTTTATGGTTTATTGCATGCCTTTCAAGTTGGAAGCGGTATTTCAGAGTTGGGAGCGATTCCACTCACCAAGCAACACGTAGCAAAGGGAGGGGAAGGAATATTGCCCTCATCGCACACTAATTCTCGGTGCTTTTGGCTCGTGCAATATGATCCTCAGCCATCGGATCAAGCAAGATGGATCTACTATTAGAAATAAGCGAGCATGTTGGTGGGTCCATGTTGTTTATTGTGTGGTTAATCGTCGTACTTCTAGGTGTTGCGATATCATCCTCCGCCGTTGGATTTGGCGAGGATATTCAATGGTTAAGAAAAAGTATGTAGGTCCGGGTGAGGAATATCTTCCGTGCTTGTTTCGCTTCATGATGGGAATCGGTGGATTTCGCGCGATCTACATGTTTGAGGTTTATCCCCCCATTCGGATCCACAATCCTTTTAGATTGGTCCCTATTACCTCATCGGGTCCGATTCTAATTTTAAAGTGTTTTCTTGTTTCTGGTCCGATTTGAGCCTCATCTGTTGGATCTCTAACGGGAGATCGAACAGTCTCAGCTTTGTCTGTTTTTCGAGGGTATGGTAGTTTTTTTTTCAGGACCTTGGTTCGGTGTTTAAGCCTTTAGCTCGGTGCCCTAGGCTTTAAGAGGATAGTTTTTTTCTTTGGCCCACAGTTCCTTTGGTACTGTTGTATTTTATGTAATTTGTTTTCAAATTTAATGAAATAGAAGGTACGACTCTTGCTTTATCAAAAAAAGATATGAGAGGGCGGTATCTATTACATATTCTGAATCTGCTTTTACCTTCCTGTGTTTTATGAGGTTACAGGGTTTAACGTTTATTCCATCTAAGCCCAAATATCTAAGCCCATCTAATGTTTCTAGGGCAACTTTTAAGATAAATTTATCTCCTTAAATTTGGTCCTTTTGAGGCTAGAGAAAAAAACTAGGGCTTGGAACAAAATTTTAGGATGGAGGCATTTTGGTGGTTTGAGAGCCTAAGCATAAAGAGGTGGGTCTTGGATATATGACCCATCATTTTGGTGGGTATCCACTCAAATTTTCCCTAGGAAGGAAACCCTAGTTTCTTCTTCCTCAACTTCTGGAATTTGTTAAGGGTTTCATGAGCCTTGGAATAACTTATTATCTTTGCAAGGAACCCTTTCTCTTTGTTCTTGACCTTGTGAACATCTATCACCATTGAAAAACCTCAAAAGCCTAGGTCTTGAACCTTCATTTCTAATGCTTTTCTTAAAGAGTGTTTTGCTTCCTTGAAGCACTAAAACATTATTTAGTCTCTCTCTTGAATGAGTCGTAGCTTGATCACCTTGTACCTTATATCTATCATATCCATTTTAAGTGATCTCCCTCGTATAAGGACTCCTCCCATTAGTGACAGTTCGTAAAGAGTAGGGGTTTTAGCTAAGGTGACATTAGACCTCCACCCCATTGTTAGCACTTAGTCTAGCTTTTAGTCTTGTAGGGTATCTCTCTCCAAAGCCTACTAGATTTTGTAGTAACATTGCCATCTGCTACATGCTAGATCTTGTAGATCTATTTGGAAATCTCCATTGACTTCCCTTCGACACGATCAAGGTATACTTCATATTTGTGGATCTGCCTCCTCCCTCTAAGCTTAAGATCACATCTAGTATAATATCTCTCAACACATCACCAATTCAAGAAATATCCTCTTGTCACAAGCTTTACTTTGTTCTTCCACTTCTTCCATCTATTGCTAGAGCCTTGGAAACCTTCGCTATGTACTTGCAATAATCACCAGGAGGTCACAAAAGAATGATTATAACCCAGCAAAGAGAAGCAAAGACAAGAGGCTAGCTAACAACAATAATCAAGGAAGAGAGATATAAGTTACTTATCTTTTGAGGATCATAGGAAATGTTAGCTCCCTCTTTATCTTAGTCTTCTTGCATCCATCTTGCAATTTTATCATCCTTTTCCTCATCATCAACATGGTTCCATTCCTTCCTTGCATAGGCTAGGGTTTCTTATTTTAGTGAAAACGTTAATCTAGATCTAGAATTTTATGCACAAACGCTAGGATTTTTACATTCAAGACTTCTAGTCTTCTAGGATAAATTCTAGTTACATTTTACACCCCTTACAATTCCAATTAGACATTGTAATGTGCCATTTTTCTTTTTCATAACCAAATGTCCAAAAAATCATAAAGTCCCAATGCCTCAAAAAACAATTAAAGGATATTTCATCTTGATATCAAACTAAGCAAATGAGTCAAGATCATGGATCTTCCAATGAGATGTCTTCATCAAGAGATAAATATGATAGACCCATAGCATACTTGGTTACCACTTCAGCAGTACTAGTAAGGATATTCCTGCAACTCTGTATTTTTTAATGAACATTGATTTAGACCTTTTCAATCGAAGTAGCTCATCCTTTATCATATTAGTTAGTAATATTCAAATGACTCATCTTTCTTGAGAGTACTTTTGTCTCCAAAATTGAAAGAGGACTCGGCCATTTTCTTCATTTTAGGCTTGTTATGTCAAAAGATGAACTTGCTCCATCACAATGTGCTTTGCCAGTGATCTTTTTCCTTATTTCGAATTCTTAACTTTCATGATTGAACAAAAATAGGTTCCATCCTTCAAATTCCCTTGGCACCAGCAATAACCAAATGCATTGCATCTTCCAGGTCCTTTACTTAAAAATATAATATTCATGACAACAAATGACGTGATATTTTCATGAGTTTTTCAACGTCCTGCTTCTGAACACAATGCAATATTTTCAAGGAAAAACACAGGTTTGTTATCTCACACTTAAACTTTCATCATTGACCTTATCTTGCTTTGAGCCATAACCCAAATTATGATATTCTCATTTGAAATATCAAGATGAATTTCCTAGATCAGAAGGCGTATCAATATTTCTGTATGATTGAAGATCATATTTTGAGTTTCATCATTGAAATTATAGGTGACGTGGCTCCTTTAATAGCCATCATAATTATCCTTTGATACATTCTTGTGATCTGACTAAGGAGTGGATCACAACTTTGATACAAGGGTTTTCAACCAAGCATTTAAGTAGTCATTTCTTATAGCTAAGGTATATAAGAATCTTGCCAAAGAAAACCATTAATTCCAAACAAAATTGTAAGAAAATTGATAGAATATGTCTTACATCCAAGCATCAAACTTCTAACTTTGGAAGAATTTTGCTGGTCTCTTTATGGGGTTGTATTTCCATACCTCATACTCATCTTAGAACAATTCATCACTATAATGTGCTTTCCATGGAATCTGTAACAACCCCTAATTTTTTTATTTACTTTTGGAAATGAAAAATACATTCAACACACAACACTTAATTATATATCTTAACACCAGGTTGTGATGAGTAATGCATTTAACACAAGCGAATGGCTAATGTAACGAGGTAATAATTTTGTGATATATCGGCCTTGAGCTTATTACCACTCATCAACCAGAATAAGAGATTACATATAGTACACTATCAAGGGAAGAAACTTTAAATGGATTGAGATTAAGGCCTTGATGTAATTATTTCCCATCCATTCAATAACAATGAATACTACCTAATTGGTTTACAATCTACCATTTAAGAGAGAAGGAAATGATTTATTTTTCTAATTTTGTAAATGTGGTCGATTTGATTTCATAACAATAAGTCTACCATCTAGTGATTCAATGCAATCTAAAGATACAAAACACTAATAATATTCATTTTAGTTTATTATCTTGCACATCTTGTCAGCTGGTTTTCATTATAATAATTGGATTGACTTCCTCACATTCAATGGTTACTTGATCTAAATATCTGATCTCAATTGACATAAATATCCTATTGTATTATATTCTAGATATACATAACAAGTCCCTTTTAAAAAAAAAATTACCAACACAGAAAACATTTTGTGAGCACATTGATAGAAAAAGCCTTTATTATATCAGAGGTCTTATGGCTATTTTTACCTCACAGTAAATTATCTAGTACATGCACCAAATATGGTTTTTTGACTAGCAATATCCATGCAAGATTTAGTCTATTCATACTAGCTAGGCAACCATTGATAAGGCATGTTAAATTATGAAACAATTAGGGGCAAGTGCAGAAAAAATAATAGGCTTGTGATCTTTGTGCATGAGATAGTGAGGTCAATCATAAGCCACGTTATTGTTTCATTAGGCTTGAATTAACGACTCAAATTCCTTTTACCAATAATGTTGGATATAACACAATGATGTTAAGTGGCCTACTGGTGCTTAGCCTTATTTCAATACCTCTACGAGTACCACTATCCATGTAGTCTGTACTTGCAATTCATGGGGTAACCAATGATGCCTAGTGAGAATCACTAGTAGCATCACATGAATTAGCTTCCGCTGAGTCTAATAATAGACTATGTGTTGTTTATTGCATATTGTAATGCTACCTTATTCTTTTATGGTAAAACAGGGCAGTGAACCAATGACCTCACATGTACCATCCACGATGAAAGCAATCAATTTATTTAATGTGATGATATGTCATGCAAGGGTATTGTATTGTTGGATGATAGGTCCCATTTTAGATAGTAGGTTGCATACAAAGTTTGCCTACAATGTTTTTGTCCTGTCAGTACTTGTCCATACAATGGGGTTGCATACAACCAAATTGTTGAGAAGATTACCATATACTATTTAATATGGTAGAGTGTTAAGCAACTGACAATAGGAGAGTAAATCCCTTGTTATGACTCTCGGGGATTAAAAAATGATGCACAGACTAACCACTAAAATGCCTGATAGTTAAACCAATGTAGGAAATAGGGCATGTAGCTAATATTATATGTCCAGGCACTATACATACCTTGAGACTATCGTACTTCGGGCTAATATCCAGGGAAACTATGTGGTGTCATTCTTGAATCCACTCCTTTAACCATGCCTAAGCATGTAATCCTAAAGTTTTGCAAGCGAGCCAAGACCTCAGGTTACTCAACAGCGTGTGATCTGGGAAGGACAATGGGACCAGAGTCACAACTCTCCTCCCATCCATTGACAACTACCCATCTAATGTTTCCAGGTCAACTTCCAAGATAAATTCATCTCGTTAAATTTGGTCCTTTTGAGGGTAGAGAAAAAAACTAGGGCTTGGAACAAAATTTTAGGGAGGAGGCTTTCTGGTAATTTGATAACCTAAACATCAAGAGGTGGGTCTTGGATACATGACCTATATTGGAATTTGACCTGGAAATATTTTTTCTATAGTGTTTCTGATCCTTCGTATCCTCTACTCCACCTTGATTTTGTTGTTGGGATTGCGCTGAAGGATGGGGCAGAGGATACTACTCCAATGTAAGTATAGGATGTCACCATTTTTACCTCTTCTTCTTTATAGGTGATAGTAGTATTAGATGCCTCCTTCTCAGACATGTTGAAAGATTAAATATTTGATTTTGAAAGGTTGACCTAAAAGCCATAAGCATCTCTGGATTCCCCAAGAAGCAAGAAACATTTGCTCGCATTTTAGGATATTGTGAACAAAAGGACATCAAATCTCCAAATGTCACAGTCTTTGAATCACTCGCGTATTTTGCATGGCTCCTTCTTCCTTGCGAGGTTGATGAGAAAACTAGAATGGTTGGTCTAGATTTCCCCTTTGCATGCAGTACTCGAGTGAAATATTCCCTCGTTAATGAGATAGTGTAAAAAGATTTTGCTCACAGATTTTTGTTCTTACAATAAACTGCAGATTTTTGTTGCAAAAGTCATGGAGCTTATGGAGCTTGCTCCTTTGAGAGATGCTCTTGTAGGGCTGCCTGGAGTGACAGGTCTTTCTACAGATCAAAGGAAGATACTTACTATAGCAGTAGAACTAGTTGTCAATCCTTCTATAATCTTCATGGATGAGCCAACTTCCAGACTAGATGCTCGTGCTACAGCAATAGTTATGTGTACAGCTCGCAACACAGTCAATATAGGTCGAACAGTTGTTTGTACCATGCACCAACCCAACATTGATATCTTTAAAGCTTTTTATGAGGTCAATTCAAAAACTTTCATGATCAATCTATGCAATGTGAAACAAACAAACAAAAAATCATGTTTCTTTGCTTGGCTTAACAAAAGGAATAAAGTAGGGTTCTACAAAACCAATAATTGTTAAATCTTCAGTTTTATTGGTTTCTTGAACTGCAGCTCTTGCTCCTGAAAATGGGTGGCCAAATCATCTATGTAGGTCCTTTGGGTCATTATTCTCATAAACTCATTGAGTATTTTGAGGTAAGGGTGATTTTTTTATTGTATTTTATAAGCTATTTAGTAAATGATTGTGCTTACCATTATCAATCTGTGGTAGAAAATAGTGATCTTGTATGATTCTTGTTTGGTTGGTTAGGTCATTCCAAAAGTACCAAATATTATGGAAGGATACAATCCAGCGACATGGGAACTAGAAGTGAGTTCCATAGTTGTTGAGGAAAGGCTTGGTCTGGACTTTGTTGAAATCTACAAAAAATCAGCACTTTATGAGTATGTCTAGACGTAATTGTAGGAACTTGTTTGAGAAAGAGCTTTTTCATTGTGCATATTTGATTTTGCTATTTTTTTGTCACTTATCGCCTCAAATAATAGACTGCAATTTTTTTAAACCTTTTTTTACTGATGTGTTGTTCTTCTTTCAGATGGAATCAAGCTCTTATTAAAGAGCTAAGCACCCCTGCTCCCGGCTTGCAAGATTTGAATTTTCCAACGCAGTATGCATAGTCCTTCAAAGTTCAATGCCTAGCATGCCTTTGGAAGCAACATTGGTCATATTGGAGGTATCCACAATATAATGTTGTGCGGTTTTTCTTCACTACAGTGGTTTCCCTACTGTTTGGAACCATCTTTTGGGACCTTGGAACAAAGAGGTTGGACACTCTCTTGACATGCATAATAAACTTATTTGCAAAATTGGTGCAGCCTCAATTTGACATTTTTTTTTTCTCTATCATTGATTAGTTTATTGTCTATTACATATTTGAGTCAACAGAGTCACTTAGCATATTGAGAAATCAGTCTGATGTATGTCTTCCAAGTGAACTTGTAGTCTTTATTTGTTCCCTTGAAAACTATTTTGTTGTTCTTTGTAGGCAAAGTAAATTGTGTTTCTCTTAACGTCTTTTGCTTCAACTACTCAATGTTTTCTAAGTATTATTCAGTGTCCTTTTACAAAGGAAAACAACAAGATCTAATGAATATTATGGGATCGATGTATTGTGTTGTACTTTTTTTGGGTGTTAGCAATTCATCAAATGTCCAGCCAGTTGTCAAGGTTGAATGAACCATCTTTTACAGCGAAAAATATGTTGGAATGTATTCAACACTTCCTTATGCCCTTGGACAAGTAATCTAAATGTGAACAACTAGTCAATTATAGTTTTTTTATGAAGATAAATTTCATCGAATGACCATCCTTGTTATCTATACCGGTGGCAATTGAGGTGCCCTATGTTTTGATACAGTCCGTAGTCTATGCCATCTTGGTCTATTCTATGATTTCTTTCGAGTGGACAGCTCCGAAGTTCTTATGGTTCCTCTTCGTTATGTTCTTCACTTTTCTATACTTTACATATTGTGGAACGATGATAGTAGCCTTGACTCCAAGTTACCATATTATTGCAATCGTTTCATCAGATTTTTATTTTGCATGGAATCTCTTTTGTGGTTTCATTATTCCTCGACCTGTAAGGCTATATTTTTAACTCTTAATCCCTTCATCAATTTTTTCTTCTGGAAATGAATTGAATTGCAATGTTGACTATAGTTGGAAATCCCCCTATTGAGTGATCCTAACAAGGTAAATTCTCTGGTTGAGTTTTGAAAACATAAAATACCTATATGGTGGAGATGGTACTACTGGGAAACTCATGTTTCTTGGACACTCTATGGTCTGATTGCTTCACATTTGGGTGATGTAGAAACCGAGATGGAGACAGTAGATGGAAAAGTGAAGGTGGGCACATTCATAAAATCTTATTTTGGGATGAGACGTGACTTTTTAGCACTGGTGATGGTGTGTATCCCCATTGTATTTGCTTTGTTCATTGCTCTAGCCATCAAATACTTCAACTTCCAGAAAAGATAGACATCCCCTGACATGTTCATCAAATATTTTTATATTATTTTCCTTGATGGGTCTGCTTAATAATCCTTAGCTAAAGAGTATACAAGCAACCGTTAAGCTTCAGTTGCAGTGAGATGAATGTGTGTCATTGAAAACTTCTATTTTTTATAACTATGTTGTTGTAAATTTAGGTTTTGAATTTCTATTAGGATGTTATCTTATAGCCTGGTTGTTCCTATATACACAGCAACATGCTTCAAGATATGTTGTTTTGTCTGATTTGAGTGAAATGACTCCCCTAATCACTCTGCAATACAACACTGGTTATACACTACTTTCATAAACAACAATGGTTATACACTACTAGTTATGAAAGGCATGAAAATCTATAACCATCCTCATTTTATTGAGCTATACTCTATCACCCATTTATATTATAGAATCTTTGAACTGAGAGCATACTAGGGATATTTGAACTCACTTATTCTATCCAAAATTAGATTTATTAAAATAAAATTCCAATATCATACATCTTAGTTTAATATTTGGTTTAATGTTATGAAGCATTATGTAAAACCATGAAATTAAAGTCATGTTATGAAGTCTTATGTAAAACCATACGGTTCAATTCCCCCATATTTAAGGAGACATAGAGTGTATTATAAGTCATTATTTACCCATTTCAAATAGATTGAAGTTACTCTAGATTTTGTTCATTAGTAAGATTACAATTTGTTAAATCCTTCAGCATGATTTTATTGTTTCATTTGAATTACACACACACACACACACACACATATATATAAAGGTTTCAAGCCATATTCAAGTCTTGGGATAATTTCCAAAACTCTACCATTTAAACCAAATAAGATATCTTATGTTGTGTAGTCCTTGAAATTTGTAACTTGACATTTAAGCAAAACAAAAAACGGTGTTATATAATTTAGTTGTTTTAAATGTATATTTAATAATTATTTCTCTGAAAACAAAGGTAATATATCATTTACTTTGAAGTGGTTGCCAATAAGAAATGCAAGTTTTAAGCATTAGACTTCCTTTGTTACCTTTTAAAAAAAAAGCAAGTAACTAAAACTGGTAGAATCTTAATTACATCCCTTACCTAACATTATATCCTTTATGAGTCCAAACATAGACTTGATTAAAAGAAGTATCATTATTGTTGGCATTATGATACAGGTGCTATCCTTGATGGCAACTCACACGGATGACAGTTCACAGCACAACAGGTTAACAACAAAGGATTACAGATCAAACTCTAGAGATTGAACAAAGAGAGTGGTTTAAGAAGTATACATTGGTTCACTTTGTCCAAGCAGCATATACATGCAGGTTAACAAAACAAAAGGAGTGTATATGTATACATGCACTTTCACAAAATGAAAAGCGTGTATGGGATGGAAAATCAAGGTTTTAGTCCAAGGTATTGGTCTGAGGTATTTAGTTCAAGGTATTTGGTCCAAGGTATTGGTCATAAGTGGCTTTGGTCAGAGGTATTGAGAAAGGCCTAAAACTATATAAAGAGGAGAAGATCATTAGGCCAAGGCGTGAAAGTATTGAATATCTTATGAAGTGATAGATCAAATATGCAGGTTATGGGTTTTTGATGCTTTGTTTGATCTGAACTAAGGATGCATCTATGTGGTTGATGATGGATGATGGATCGGGATCATAAGACCTAAAATTAATTATCATTATGTGGTTTGATAATGGATAGTCTAGTTCTGAATACTGATGCATGTTTTATTCTGTAAATGTTATGATCTGGGTATGTCTGAAGTCTGGAATAGCTGTGAAGTTTTTAAGTTAGTATTTTCAGATCTGTACACTAGTTCGCTTTCATAAAAGTGCATATACACATATGTTCGGCACATCGAAGTAGCGTATACAGTATGAAAAATGATGTTTGAAGTTGTAGTAGGTTTTGGTGATTGAGGTAGATTTCTTGGTTCTGCATTTTGTTCTAGTCATTGTGTTCTGGTGACAGTGTTCTGAATGTTCAGATTGATTGATTGTGATTTTCTTCAGTGATGATGGATTTTTAGTGATTGATTGAGTTGTGGTTGAGTCAGATATTGATGATTTAGTTTAAGTGATTGGTTGATGCAGATGTATTTGATGGTTGTATTGCAGTAGTGATTTATTTTGAGCTTCAATGTTGTTGATGGTTCCAGTATGAAAAATTGATGAAACGTGGCCTTTTGATTGTGGTGTTGTATTCTAGGAGTATCCAATCCAAAAATTTATGAAACATGGTCCCTGGAGGAAGAGAGAAGGTCATAGCCTTCTCTAGGCGGTGCCTATGTACTAGTAAATATATCAGCCAGTACAAGAGCTAGGGGGTTGGAGCTCCCTTCCAGTAACAGTTGGAAAACGAGTGAAGGTAGCAGCCTTCTGTAAGTCGACGCCTACGTACTAGTAAATATATTGGCTAGTACAAGAGCCAGGGGGTTGGAGCTCCCTTCTAATAGCAGTTCGAAAATGAGTGAAGGTTGGAGCCTTTTGTAGGTCGACGCCTACGTACTAGTAAATGGATCGGCTAGTACAAGAGTTAGGGGGTTATAGCTCCCTTCCAGTAGCAGCTGGAAAACAAGAGAAGTTTGTAGCCTTCTGCAGGTGGGTGCCTACATACTAGTATGAGTCTGCACCAGTAAAAGATTGTAAACATGTTTTTCTTATACTAAAAGAACACAGCAGCAAGTGGTTTATATCCTGCATTGGGTTCCCACCTTAAATCTTGGTGTTCATGTGTGTTGCTTATGTGTGATGCTTACCGTTTATATGCTTAATGAAGTATTGATGCACTGATAAAGATCAACATATGATGAATTAACTGAATCATAAGTTCTTTGGATATACGTAGGTTGTTTTAAAGAGAGTTGCATGTACACGCGAGTTACCTTCATTGAAGTAGCGTACATAAATCTGAGTATGAAAAGAAAAAGTTATTGATTTGAATAATATTGATTCACCTCCCCCTCTCAATATTATTTCCAACAATTGTTTTCAAAGTAGGTCCTTTGGTAGAAGATTGATCGCTTGAAGGAGATCTGTAGAAACAATGGGAAAGAAGCTAAAGAAGAAAGCACCTCAGAAGAAGAAGACATCTCAAAGGAACAATGACAATAGGAGATACAATGGACCATCAAGTGGAAGCAATTATTCAGATTCAAAATCACCTCAGGTTGAAGATGAACGAGAAAAAGAAGTATCAGGTACAAATTTTTGGTCTTCTAATGATACTTTTCTCTGTGCATGCAATGTTGAAGGTACTGAAAGTGATAGTGAAAGAAATATAGAGGAAGAAGTTAAAAGACTCATAGATAAAATTAGAGATCAAGAAGATCTATTTAAAAAAAGGGAGTGTGTGCCTTCAAAGAAGAAGCTACCAGGTTAAGAGCTCAGCTGGAGGAAGGAAACAAAGTAAGGAAGCAGTACAAGGAAAAGGAAGATCAATGTCAAAATTTGCACGATGAAGTGACATCATTAAGAAATGAAGTATATGAAAAGAGTACAACAATCAAGAGACTTAAAGATAGATCCAGTTACTATGAAAGTCTTGAAGCTAAGATCCTCTCTCTAAAAGGAGATCTTGAAAATTCAAAGAAGCATAATGGAGAACTACATCAAGCAGATGAAGAACAAGAAAAGGATATTCTCAAATTTAGGCAACAAGTGGAAGAAGGATGAAAGGCTGAAGAAACCATGAAGAAGAAATATCTAGAAAAGGAAGAGCAATATCAGGTTGAGGTAAATATCTTAAAAGGTAAATTAGAAGAAAATGATAAATGGTTACGATTTCAAGACAGTACTAATATTTTGGATAATATTCTTAGTAGTCAAAGGTCTCCTACCATCAAAACTAGTCTTGGTTTTCATGAAACTGTTGAAGGTGGATCTAACTCACAAGATGAGGCAAGGAACTCTAATTCAAAATCTGAATTGCTCAACAAGGAGATAAGAAGTCAACTCCATCAACAACCAAGGATAGAAAGTCTTCAAATAAAATCATTTACTCCTAACTATGGAAGTGATAGTCGACTATTTCCTCTTATGAATAATGTTGAATGTTATGTATGTCATAATTTTGGACATGTTGCAGCCAGATGCAGAAGTAGATTGGTTCAAGCTAATAACTGTCACACAAAAAGATCATCAGCTTCCAGGTACTTTAAAGGATATTGTTTTTCTTGCAATATGTTTGGTCACAAATCCATTGACTGCTATAAAGGGAATAAGAAACATATAAGATGTTATGCATGTAACAAGTTTGGACATTTATCGAAGGAATGCAGGAGAAAATTTCGGCCACCATACCAAAAGGAGAAAACATCATCACACTCGAAGATATGGAAGAAGCAGGAAGTACAATCAGAAATATGTGGCATAGCACAGTATACAGACATACTAGATTCAGGGGGGGCTGAAAGTGTGAGACTTCAGTGCTCTAAATATCATACGCAATTATCATGAATACAAGTTGCGTATATACGCGAGTTCAAAGCTGCACAATTGCGTATATGGGGTTTTGAGGAAAAAGAAGTGGGACAGACTTAGGAAAATGGGTCTGATATGGTTCAGTCAATTATATGCTCTGTTTGATGATGGTTACAATCTACTAATGATATGTCGAAATGTGTTGGTCCTCATAAGCTGTTAAAAATTTGATGTATAACTGGTTGATGAAGAAGCCTTGATGATTCTGTAACAGCCCAAAATAAACATGTAATTAATTAGATTAATTAAGTAATCAACATGAAATTATCCACTAATTAAAATCAAAGTTCAAAACTATGAGTAGAGACACTTACCTGTAATTTCAGTTGAAGTCTGCTAACTGCAACAAGGGGATGACTCTCCACCCAACTGTAAGCTCAGTTGCACAAAGTCTTGCTATAACTGGCCACCCCTGAGCCCTCAATCAACGTACTACTTCCAAGGTATCTTTTGTCTCACAACACTATTCTCCCAAGAGAATGGATGGTGCAATCATGGAATGATGGAATGCCTCTCATCTTCCTCACCATCTATTAAATAGAGCAAACATTGGAAGGGGTACCACATGTAGACACACAAACAAGAAAGCAGTAAAAATCAGTAAAGCTATCAAAAAGTAAAAACAAAAGAATAAAACAAGAAAACAATAAAGTTGCATGTTGACACATGGAGTGTGTGCATGTGGTTCCCCTTCCAAGATTTGCTCTATTTAATAGATGGTGAGGAAGATGAGAGGCATTCCATCATTCCATGATTCCATCATCCATTCTCTTGGGAGAATAGTGTTGTGAGACAAAGGATCCCTGGTAGTAGTACATTGATTGAGGGCTCAGCGGTGGCCAGTTGTAGCAAGATTTTATGCAATTAAGCCTACGGTTGGGTGGAGAGTCATCCCCAAGACTCTGTTCCAGTTAGCAAAATTCAACTAGCATTCAACCCTGAAATCACAAGTGAGAAACATCATCGCCACAGGTAAGTTATCGCTACTCACATTTCTTTTGAAATTTGATTTTAATTAGTTGATAAATTACGTGTTGATTATAAATCACATGATTAATCTAATTAAATACATGTTTTTATTTCGGGGTTGTTACATATGGTATCAGAGCAAAGTTCCAATGCTAAGGTCCTTTGGATTACTTTAACTAAATATTTGTATTTTATACTTGAGAATAGTAATGTTTTTTTTTTGAGACTCATGATTGAAAAAGAAAGAAATATATACCTTTCAAATAATATACGATGGTAGTTAAAAGTTAAAACATTACAACATAAATGCTATGTATTAGTAAAATTAAGGAAAACCAATGGCATAACTTTCTTCTCATATTATATATATATATATATATATATATATATTATATATATATATATGCTTTTTAAAACATTACAACATAAGTGCTATGTATTAGTAAAATTAAGGAAAACCAATGGCATAATTTCTTTTCTCATATATATATATATATATATATATATATATATATATATATATATATATATATGCTTTCTTTTAATAAGAATTTCAGTTTATCTTCAGGTCAAAGTTTATCACTTTTGCATGATCGGATAAGGGTGTAAGTAGTGCAGCTTCCGTAATTAATCCCTATATTGCTTTTTCCAAGGAAGCATGGCTTCAACCTCATCCAATTTAACACAGTGTAGCATTCAAAATTCAAATCAGTGTTGAAGCTCCAATGTAATTGCTTGGCTGAAGGTAATGTGAAAGTTTGGAACTGATTCTAAGGAAAGAAGAAAAAAAAATCAATCAAGAGAAGAAATCAAGCCATCATTTCATTTTTGCATAAGCAAACAGTAAACCTCCAATTCAATCTGCCTTGGATGATATCAACCACAAGTGAACTGTTAACAAGAGATTTTAAATAATATGATTAATAAATAAGGGCGACCCTGACTGAGGATTTGTTGCCAAAAAAAAAGGGAGAAAGTAGTGTTTTTTTTTTTTTGCTTTGAGTAAACAACAGTTAAAAAAAAAAAAAAAAAAGGAAACATTATTAGCCAAGGAAAAAGTTGTCTAATCTAGTGCTCTCTAGATTAGAGTTAAACAATCGTTTTCATAAGAAAAGCCATCCAGGAAAGCAAAGTCAGCACCCTTGGCATTCATGCAGACCCTATTTGAAGTTTAGCAACTTTTCTTTCCTTTTCTTACAATAGTTAGGGTGACTGACTTTTGGAGAAGGATGCTCTTTATATACAGGGTTGAGTGAATGTTTTGGGGTTAGATATTTCATTCTTTAGGCAGTGTTCTGGAAGCATACAGCTCATCTATGACTCACTATGATGCGAATAATTTCTTAGATAATATGTTATCTAATACAATTATGTGTTGCTCTAGCTATTTGAATCTCCTAGCTGTGACTAAATTGTTATTTGCAGCATCATGGTAGTTCACTGTAATAAGATTAATATCCAAAACTTACCCTAACATTCGACAAAAAAAAAATTACAGCCAGAGCAGGTTCGATTCTATGTAATTTATTACGTAAATATAATACAATTACTTTTAAGATAGTAGATTTTCTTTATTTATGTTTTAGTGCATCCAGGCCTATACTTCTTAACTGATGAAAGTTTGAAAACTTCATGTTGTTCTGAAACGTGTCTTGCTCTTTAATATGAGTCTTTTACTTTTCTTTTAAGGTTGTTTTAATGGAATTTTTGTTACAAAACTCTGAAATCTTTATTTATATTCCTTGATTTCTATTAGTTCCCAATTAGGAAGATCATTATCTAAGCATTAATGCATTAGATTTTTATGTTAAATTTTTACTTCTCTGATGATCTGTTTCCATTAACTGTTGACGTTTATGAAGTTGATTCCTAGAAAGGGTTTTCCTTGCATTAGGATTGCCAAATTTTTAAAGCTTTAATCATAGATCAGGACATTGAATGTAAAAGCAATCCGACCTTTAGTTTCTTACGTGTTAAAAATGGTTCGACCTACTGCTCTTTTTTTTTATTTATGCTTTAATGAAGTTGATGTTGCAATATTTGTGTAAAACATATTTTCCTTTCTTATTTTCCTCCAACTTACATTAATAAAACTTTGAGGCAAGTCAATAATGATTGCATAGATTGACACTAACTATTGAAAACCCTAGCCGCCGCGCTCTGACCTCTGTAGCAGATGTTCAGACCTGCGCCCCTGCAACCTTCGCATCGCCTATTTTCACAGTGCCTCTGGCCGTCCAGTCCACGGGCGTTTGGTTTTTAGTTCATTATGACCTGCCCGGCGGGAGGGGTGGGGCCTGTTCCCCCCCCCTCCTCCATCATCACGACCAACGAACTTCACAACCTTCTCAGTACCCCTGTTCTCAACTGGCAACAACTCTGGCCGTGATCAGAGCCCAGCACGGAATGATGCAACAGTGGAGATTCCAGACACGCGGGAAAAGGAAGATACTGAGACGGAGGCGTCACAGCCAAAGGTGACCTCAACTACCTGTATTCCAAAGGCCACAGAACGAATCAAAGTGGAGTTTCCCATCCATCGAATCAATGGAGAAATACAATACCTGAAGGACCATGCTCTGATAGGAAAATTTCTTGGCTTCTGGCCTACTGAAAAAGCCCTACACGGGTGGATCGCCTCCAAATGGAAGCCCAAAGGACAGGTCTCCCTGCTATTAGGCCCCAAAGGCTTCTTTACAGCAATATTCTACTGCTTGGAGGATAAGACAAGAATCTTTGAAGGTGGCCCGTACTTCTTCAACTCCTCGGGTCTTTTCCTCCGAGATTGGAAGCCCAGATTCAATCCAGATACAGAGGATCTAAGTCATGCGCTAGTATGGATCCGAATGTATTCCCTGCCTTCAAAATACTGGAGAGAAGAAACATTAAATGACATTGGCGACAGCATTGGCACCTTCATCAAAGTGGCAGAGGAAACCAAGAATAGAAGATTCACCTCCTACGCCAGGATCTGCGTCCAGATGCAACTGAAAAAAACCCTTGCAGACTCGGTAAGTCTCTTTCATGATGATTTTGAATGGAAACAACCATTAGACTATGAACACGTCCCTTTTCGATGCCGCAAATGCCATGAACATGGTCATCTCTTCAGGGAGTGCCCCTTGAACATTCAGATCAAGCCTGATACCAATGAAGCTCCTAAAGACTCAGAAGGCTTTACAAAAGTGACCACTCGCGAAGGCATGCCAAAAAGCACTCGGCAGCTCCCTCCAGCTCCAAGATGACTGAATCCTAGAATCGCTTTCAAATCCTCACCCCTCAAGACCCCTCAGATAAGCCTTTGAATGACTCTCAAGCCTCCCCAGCTCACCCTTCAGAACCCCAGCATCTCAAATATCCAATGGATCCCTCTTCCTCCTCGCCCAAGGGAGTCCCTCTCTCTTCAGAATCGAAATTTCCGGCTTCAGAAGTGGACCTGCAACCCTCTGCAATGGATCTTGATGCAGCCTTAGCTTTGAGCCTGCAAGATGGTAGCACAGAGGATCCCCAGAACATCCCTATAATAATGGAGGAAGATCCAGAGACTGTGAGTCTAGATGGCCTGGATATTCTCAAACTAGAAACAGCATGCAAGCAGAAAGAATACAACAACATACCTCCCTGGGAAATAGATCGGCTAGAAGGGGTTCTCATCAAAGCGCAACACAGTAAATGTTTGGGCATACAAGTAGGCAGTCCATGGGACGGAAAGAAAATCCTCAAAGAAACAAAGAAAAGAGGACGCAAAACTGATCTGCAAAGAACTATCGTCCTAGGCGAAATCTTAATGGAATCAGGTAGATTCCCAAAGCTGACGAAGTTCTACAAGCCCCAATCCCATTGTTCCTCATGAAGCTCATCTCATGGAACATGAGAGGGCTCAATAGCCCCTCAAAACACAGAATGCTAAAAAATATGATTCAGTCAGAGAAACCAGCCATTGTTTTTCTACAGGAAACAAAAAGTACAAATGTCTCCCTTGAAAGGATCCTCAACAAAGCTTGGAACGGAAGTAGATCCGTTTGAGTGGATGCGGTAGGAGCCTCAGGAGGACTTGCAATAGTCTAGAATCCGTAGATCCTTACACTTCAAGATTTTCACGCCTCCCATAACTTCATCCAAGCTACATTCCATCTCCTAGGGACGGAGTTGCATGGCTTACTCACTAACACCTATTTTCCGCAAGATTTACAGCAAAAATTAGAGGTGCTGGAGGCACTAACAACGCTCAATGCAAACAGACAGTACCCTCTATGGATAAGCGGGGGATATTTCAACATCATCACCAATTTAAAGGAAAAAAAGGGAGGGCGCTTGAGGTTAGAGGAGGATAGCACAGGACTCAAAGAGTTCATTCAAAGTAATCAGCTCATAGATATGCAAACCTCAAACGGCACGTTCACCTGGACAAACAAACGTAAAGGAATTCATCACATCGCATCCAGGCTGGATCGATTTCTCATTTCAGATAATTCCATACATATGGGAGGAGATTTTCATGCCTCCATACTCCCACAAGGAGGATCTGATCATTGGCCCATCATGCTCCAATGGACGCGTCCAGGTAAACAATGCAATCGCCCATTCCGCTTCGAGTCCTTCTGGTTCACTCACCCAACATTCAAAGAAATGGTGCAAGCAGCGTGGCATTCATTCAAACCCCCAGCAGGCGCCAAAATGTTCCAATTTCAACAAAAGCTCAAACACCTGAAGCATGTGATTAAGGCCTGGAAGAAATCACAATTTGGTGATATCTTGGAAGCGCGGAAAAGATTGGAGCAGAATATGAGTTCTCTTCAGCAAACCATCATATTGCAAGGAAGAACAGAAGAATTCACAAACAAGGAGCACTCCCTCTGGACAGAACTAGAAGCTCGAAGGTTACAGGAGGAGATCCTCTGGCGCCAAAAATCCAAAATCAGGTGCCTAAAGGAAGGGGAAAAGAATACAAAATTCTTTCATCGATCCACCATTCAACGACGTATGCATAACAACATTGCCTTCATCAACAACAGTCAAGGGGAAAGAATAGAAAAGCATGAAGATATGGAAAATGAATTCAAAGAATACTTCCAGGAAGCACTCAAGGAGCAAACAGGTAGCAGAGCACCAGCCATAAGATCGGTCACGCAACATATCCCCAAGATAATCACGGAAGATCAAAATCAAAATCTCCTAAAACAAGTCTCCTTGCAGGAAGTAGAAGAAGCAATGGCCCAACTCAAAGATGGTAAGGCTCCTGGACCTGATGGTTTCACCTCCAACTTTTTTCATGAATTTTGGGATATGATCAGCACTGAAGTGCTCGAATTAGTGGAAGAATCTTGTTCTATGCACTGGGTCCTTCCCTCTCTTAATTCCACCTTCATTGCTCTGGTCCCCAAAGGCGAAGAAGCAAATACACCGGACAAATTCAGGCCGATTTCCCTTTGTAATGTCATTTATAAGCTCATCTCCAAAGTAGTGGGTAATAGGCTCAAACCTCTCCTTCCTCTTCTCATCCTTCCGGAGCAAACAAGGCTATGTTGAGGGGCGTCAGATTATGGATGGCATCATCCTTTCTAACGAAGTGATACACTCTTTAAAAATTCTCACAAAACCAGGAATGATCATGAAGCTTGATCTCTCCAAAGCCTTCGACAAGCTCAGCTGGGAATATATCCATCAAATGCTGTTAGCATTCGGATTCAATGCTACATGGACCCGCTGGATCTTGAACCTCATTACCTCTCCCTGCTTCTCGGTTCTCCTCAATGGCTCTCCGTCTAACCCCTTCCATCTGTCGAGAGGCATTCGTCAAGGGGATCCCCTCTCCCCATTCATTTTTGTTCTTATGGCGGAAGGGCTCAGTTGCCTTCTCCACCACGCTGTCTCCTCTCAGGCAATCAAAGGCATAGCAATTCATGGTCTTCATCCCTTATCTCATCAACAATTCGTGGATGACACGATGCTTTTTGGCCATCCTTCTTCTCAAGAAGCCAGAGCCTTTCAAGCCCTGCTCTCTCTCTTCTCTGAAGCCTCTGGAACTTCGATCAATGCTAACAAATCCCAGCTATTTTTCTTCAACACCCCTGTTTCCACTCAACGCAACATTGCTCGTATTCTCGGCTTCTCAATTGCGGCGTTGCCATCCAAATACTTGGGAGCTCCCCTCATGGCTTCTGCCCTGAAGCATGCTTCTTGGCATACGCTGCTAGATAAACTGGAAGCTAGACTCTCCTATTGGACCTATAGATCGCTCAACATCGCCAGCCGGCTCATTTTGATCAAATCAGTCCTCCAAGCAATGACTTTGTATCTCTTCTCCATTTTGGCAGCTCCAAAATGGGTGCTCAAAGCCATTCGTAACCTTCAAAGGAGTTTTCTCTGGGGATCCACAGGACTCAACAGGAAATGGGCTCTCGTCAAGTGGACAAAGGTTTGCCAAACGAAATCCAATGGTGGTCTAGGATTACGGGATCCCTTACAAAGCAACTGCACTATAGGAGCAAAAATATGGTGGAACTGGCTAGTGAAGCCGCACATCCCTTGGGTAAAGCTCTGGCAAGCCAAGTATGCGCCAGGAAGCCAATGGGATGAGCTCATCAGAATTAGTCCGAGCACCTCAGGCTCCATGATATGGAACTCGGCAAAAATTCACTGTGCATTCATCCAAGAGTACAGCTTTTGGGAGATTCACTCGAGGAACTCAGCGAGGTTCTGGGAGGACTCGTGGCAGCAACTACCAAAACTGGCCTCGATCTTTCACAAACCTCTCTGGCAGAACCATTTGCAGCAATCCAATCTTAGCAAGGTCTCCCAGTACTGGCAGCAGCAAGCGCTTCAAGACTTCCAACAATGGAAACCTGCAAGCTCCTGGCAAACAGACTGGTATGGAGAGACTTATGACGACATAGATCAGGAACTCAATCAAAGACAAATCAAGCTTTCGAATCAGCAGGACAAACTAAGGTGGGGCCATACTTCTAAAGGAATCTTCACCACCAAGGAAGCCTACACAATTCGATATGATCAAAGCCATACAGAAAAGGATCATCTATGGAATCACATCTGGCAATCAAGATTATGGCCCAAGGTATCAACCTTCCTATGGCTCTTAAGCAAGAAACGCATCTTAAATTGGGATAATCTACAAAGGAGACGCTTCATAGGTCCCTCAAGATGCCCCAATTGCACCGCCCACTCGGAAACCATCATGCATCTAATGGAATCCTGCCCCCTAGCTGCTCAACTTTGGGAGAAAGTGAACCAATGCAACAACAGAACAAGGATCCGGCAGGAAGACATCGCTTCCACTCTCAGAACATGGCCCAAGCACCCTTATCAAAGCCCCATTCTGAATTCTTTATGGAATCTCATTCCAGGGTTTGTCTATTGGATCGTATGGAAGGAACGAAACAGCAGGGTCTTCAACAATAGTAGACGATTCATAGAAATCCTCTGGCTCCTCTTAAAGCAGAACCTCCAAGAAACGTTGGGGCTCCGACCTCGACTAGAAGCTGACTGGCCAACTTCCCCCCAAGAATAGACCATCTGGAATTCCTGGAATCTAAACATACCCTGTTCTCTGCAAAACCACTCCAAAACTACTCCCAAATCCACCTCCCCTTCTCAATGGTCCCCCCCAGCCAGTTCAACTTTCAAATTGAATTTTGATGGGGCAGCTAAAGGAAATCCTGGCCCGGCAGGATATGGAGGAGTAATCAGAAATGACGAAGGACCGGTTGAGCACATTTACTATGGTTCGCTAGGAAGAAACACCAACAATGCTGCGGAATTGGAAGGCTTATGGAAAGGAATTTGCTTGGCTGATCAACATAATTTTTATCCGTTGGAGGTGGAGGGAGATTCCCTGATCCTTATCAATGTGGCCATTAGAATTCAAGCAGGAACTACAGCAGCCAAAATAGCTTCCAGCTGGAGGCTCCTCATCAGGCTAGAAACACTGGAGGAACGGCTTCGATGCCCTAACAGCATCCTGTTCAAGCATGTTAGATGAACGGCCAACCGGGTTGCAGATAGATTGGCCAACCAAGGGGTCGATACACAACGTCCTCACTACTCAGGCACTCTCCATGATGCAGGGGACATACAACTACAACAGGATTTCCACTCCCTGGTGCTTCAAGATCTGCAACTCTCGGCTGCGGGTGCTAATTAAGTGGGAAGGTACAGAGGCGGGATTCCCGCTGGGCAAGTGGCAGCCCAGTCCCGCCATCTTTCCTCTGCAGTTAAGGCCAGCAATAAAACCACAACAGGCTTGGAATAAAATCAGGGTTCGCATGCAGGAAAGCACTTATTTCACAGTTAAGACAGCCGCCCACAGCAGCTGCTCTCGCTCGATTGCACTTCCGTCGGCCTTCGGGTTGCAGGTCACTTGCATTGGTTCGCACATGGACGAAGGAGGTGCCGCACAGTATAATTACTGCGAGCTGGCGCTGGTAATTCACTTTCTCCTTCAAGCTTTATATGCCGTTTTGCTTTAGGGACTTCGTTGTTGTGACTTGTTGTTGATTCCTGGGGTCTGGAGGAGATCTTGGAGGTTCAGACCTCGGCCCTCGTCTCTGAAGGCCTTGGTCTCATCCTCTGAGTGTCCGGTCCACAGTGTATGTCATCTTCATGCTCTTAAGCTCTAGTTTGGTCGATTCTGGGTGTTCTCTCTGGTCAATTTCATGTTTGTAGTGCCCCTGAGTGTTTTCACGGCTGGGTTTCTCCCGCTCTCAGTGCCTCTGCCAGTTTCCAAGCCTTTGGGCATCAATTCTGGGTCCCCCGCACCGTCTCTGTGTAGCCACAGTTCTCCGTGTCATTGTCGCTCCAGCTTCTCTGTGTCATTTCCGCTCCAGCTTCTCTGAGTCATTTTCGCTCCAGCTTCATTGTAGTATGCCGCGAGAACGGCTTCGCCTCTGTAGCCGCAGAGGCGGGTCTCGGGGAGGCGCTAGAGGCAGAGCCATTCCTCAGCGCTCCTCGCACTCCACAGATTCGTCATCAGATGAAATTGATTCAAGGGTCGCAAGGCGAGGCCGTGGGCGAGGCAGGGGGCGTGCGCGTGCTAATGTCTGTGGGCATAGCTGGCATCCCTCAACTTGGTTCCGCTTCCCTTGTTTATTGGACAATGCAACATACTATGTCTCAGTGCGAATTGAGAAATGCGACCATGCAGTTCCACCAGAACGCCCTGTGGAACGAAGGTCTCCGTCTCCAATCCTATGTCAAAGAGCTCAGCCTGCGGAAGCCTCGGGTGCCGTGGCGGTGGCAGGACCAAGTGAGCCGATGAAAGATGATGCACCCTACACGGACTCAAGCGCATCGGATCAATACGGTTGCAGGGTGGTGGAAGAGCAGCCCTCCACTTCTGTGGATGCTTAAGCAGATCTCCAGAGAGCAAGGGTGGTGGTTCTGGTGTCTCCATGAAGTATATCTGATATTTCTTGTTATCTGTCTTTTCAGTGGGGTTTTTTCTGCAAAGCTGAAGCTGTGCTCAGCTCTTTTTGGGTCGAACGCGACTTTCAAGCGCGCGTATCTACATTGTTTTATTTTCATCTGCTACATTGTTGGGTTAAAGTCAGTGTCTGTAAGCAAGGTAGGGGTCATTGAGTCCGTCTCTCAGCTAGTTATGGTTTTTTGGCAGTCTGTGGGTTCTCCAGTTTTGGTCTGGGACAAATGTTGGTCTTCTGGTTATCAAGGTCAGGTGTCCAGTTGTGTTAAATCCATCTCAGCATGGTGAATTTTGAGGCAAGCCTCGTGGTAATCGTTTTGTTACCTTTTGTATAATAATAGTAGCCTAATTTACAAAAAAATAAAAATAAAAAATAAAAAAATAATGATTGCATATGAAGAAAGAGACAATTTTTTTTTTTGAAAAAGTCATGAAAATTTGTTGGGATCCACTTCCAGGGGATTTACTTTTATCCCAGTGAATGAATACATAGTACAATTTGGAACACCATGTTGTGCTCATTTCAAATAGCTACAAAAATTTAAGTCTTAAATAGGGAACTGCCAAGTGATAAGGAAAAAAAAGTTAAGTCTCAGCAGAAAAAAAAACCTTAAATTGTCATTTTCTACATAATAAATATGATTTTATACAAAGGAAAAAGATCTGCTAAACCATATTCAAAAGCGATCATTTCTTTGAAGTTTTAATACCCTAGTTTGAGAATCTGATTTGTATGAAGTATGCCAAAGTTTTGCGCGGGATATCAGACGAACCATTGATTTATTATTTACACGGCGTAAAACTTTGGTTGAGAAGTTGTAAGGGAAAAAGACTGAAAGTGGTCATGGAGGTTAAGATTGAGTGTTCATAATAAAGTTTAAGTAATTCATGCTGAGCCTTAATTCAATAGAGTTCCCATTTCCATATAGCCAAAATTTATCAAATTGGAGATTTAATGTCTTATGATGGTTCTTTCTTTCGGCTCCTTAAATTTTCAAGTGGTTCTATGAAACCCTCATCCCTAATTTTATTTTGGTTACATCATCTTCAATTCATATATGACTTTTATGCACGATCTACATGATTACAAAACAATCATATAGTTTAGACATTATTATGAATCACAAGGAGTTAAAGCCAATCCCCCAATCTCAGATTTTACCCCATTATGAGATAGGTTCAAGATAACAAATAAGGATTTTTCAGTGAGATGTTTTTTCAAACAGCTTATAGATGCATTGCTGTAGGTATATTTTTTTACCATTTACTTGAACATAGTTATACAATGACCGCTTGAAACATATATTGTGACCAGAAATGTTTCAACCCCAAAAATACTCATTTATATCAGTCATAGTCAAAAGATACCTACTTATAATATCTTAAAGATTTCCACAAAGAAATCTAAGTTTACTTGTTGGTTCACTGTGGTATTATAACAATTGGTAGACAGTATATTGTAGGTGTTTCTCTTCCAAATTGTGATTAAAATAACCTGCACAGTAGTAAGCATACATAAAAGAGATATTCGAGAACAATGATATATACCTTGCATTAAATTTAAAAGTGCACACACCACTGAAAGTATACAGTCCAACAATAGTATGATTTCTGAGGTTCAAAATGATGACTTCTTATCAATTTATCAAAATTTCCATTGATGGATTGCTTACTTAGCTAAGGCAGATACTTTTATGGAGCATCTAAAAGCATGTTTTATTGTTTAAACTGTATAATACATCTAAATCGTACACTATGATTTCAATTTAGTTTAATTGACTATTATGATGTTGAGTATAATGTTACATGAGGTTTCGTGATTCAAGGTTAATTGCATATATTGGATAAAGTTGTCTAAGGAGAAAGGGAAAGGAGAAACTTGCAAATTTTCTAATGATGATAACTAATGATAGCTCATGTGATTATGGCCTTGGATCAGATAAGTTGTGTGCATGACAACATCTATAATAGTTTTTCCCTCTAATGGGAGAGCCACACCGTAAAGTTTTCCATAGGTGACTAACTATGAATTATGGATAACAAGATGTATGATCAGGCAATTTTATTATGTTTGTCTTAAAACAGGAAATGATAAGCGAATTACATTTGGTAGCCATCTTAATGAATTTATTTATAGGGTATTACTCAAGTTGGGGAATAGTAACAACATTTCCAAAGTGTATCAATGCTATGTTTTCAAGAGAGGAGGAAAAGAAACCACAATGGCTGGAGGTAAGAAATTAAAGTCAATTTAATAAAGTAGAATGAAGTGAAGAAGTTTCCATTTTTGAAGCTAGTAGATGTGAAATATTAGGAAATTAAAACTAGGAAAAAATAAAAATATATCTATGAATATCGGGTAGGAGGAAATGAAGGGATGTTCTATCAAGAAGAAAGTTCTTTTAAGGGTATTGATGAGTGGACAACTTTATTGTTTTCTTGTTTTATTTCTTTTGTTTTTAATTTTTGATAGCTTTACTGATTTTTACTGCTTTTTTGTTTTATTTCTATTTATATTTATTTAGAGCTTTAGTATTGTTATTTATTATCTTTATATTATTTATTATTATTTCTATTACTATTTTTTATTTATCTTTGTTAGTTTTTTCTTGTGTATTTTAATATTTATTATATTATTTATTATTTTTTATTATTATTTATTATTTATTATTAAGGAACATTACATACTCCCTCACTTTAAGGAACTTCGTCTCGAAGTTAAGCTAAATTATTTAACATTTTATTTTTTTATTTATTACTTCATGGTTGCTGACACCCTCTGTTGAACTAGTATAACCAATAGACATCAAAAGTTTCACAACACTTGGGAAATCCCAAGGAATCTCTGTCCTTTTTCCCACTTTGGAAACCAGGCATAAGCCTCCCCGGTCTGTATCCTAGTCCAAGGTTGGCCCTAAGGCTCGCGCCTGACTCATACCTCATCTGCCCCAAGGCAGGCATCTGGTACGGTACTGAATGACTCCGAACATCTCGCAAGGTTGGCCCACTCCCTCCACAACTCACTAAGGCGCACAACCCCAGGCATCGAAGTCCTTAGACCCCCACCAGACTTCGGCATCCCAATCCAATAACAGGCACCTAGCCTAGAACATCAGGCACTTGGCCTCCTCAAGATGGTCCCATAAACCTTCAAGAGCTATCCATCAAGAGTTACACAAGGCAAAGGAACCACTGGCATATGTAGTGTTGATTGAGTTTGTCCCCAGCCCATATGGTGTTACTTATTCTCCCTCGTGTGTATGGGCTCGCACGAGATCATCAAATAAACCAACCCTCTCAGCCCATTTGTGGAGTCCTGACAATCATCACACCTCAACATGCAACCAATGCATTGGTTATACCATCATAGTATCATAGAAAATAATCCACATGCCAAGTCTTGCATGTCATCATGAGAACGTTCATCATTGTTAATCACAACATTATGAATAATAACGAACTGCATGCTCATGCATGTCATAAATTTTCATGCAACTATCACATGCTTCACCTCATGAAATACCATCATAAGTTATAACATCAACATATTTGCATCAAGACATATCATGACATAACATAATAAATGAAACACATGTCATTATACCTCATATCATAACATCATAATTCCTATGCCACATTATGGATATCATATCCATCATGAGCATACAACATCATTATCATAACAAAATAAATAAATATGCACCACATATGCATCATTAACCTCTATTTACTACATACCATCATATTATGAAACATCATTAATATGAGAATCATCTCAATACTTATCAGATATATACCAATAATACATTATAAGCATCCTTATCATGATTCATTCAAAAAAATAATTTCATTTTCTTGTATAAACAATGAATACCGACTATAAAGTAAGATTATTCAACATCCATCTAGGATCTAGGTTATCTCATGAATACTATTAATAGTCATTATATCATTCATTGTTATACCATATCTTTTGCAAAATGAGTACCCGCCAAATCTAAGGTTTTGAGCTTGATTTGAGTCATAGAAAATACTAATCTTCATAATTACTATTATGTCATGTTTTCATTAAGATACATCGTTAAAATTCAAATGATCCTCATCATCTAGAGCCTTAATCTCTAGTCATTTATTCTTCCTTCCCCAAGGGAATTTAGTGAAATTCACCATTAAGGTATTAATGGTCGTACAATCATTCCTTAAATTGCTAATATCAGATTTAATATCCTTTGATTTAACATAAATTTACACCCTTAGATTACTCATTCTAAGTATGTTGTACACTATGTCATCATGGTTTAATTTTTTGTCATGCTTAATTCACTTGCAAATATGGTCAATCAGTCCTTAGTGATTTATTCATCGTTGGGTAATTATCCTTATTCGTCCTCAAAATATTTCCTTATTTCATCCAATTCCCATCTCAATACTACTTAATCTCATTACTTCATATGGTTTATTTCCTCATCGTTATATTGATAACATAACCTGTAAACAATTTCCCTTGTCTTTCCTTAGCTAGTTGTGAGTGTTTCTAGTTCACCATTCCTTATCTTGAACCTTAAAATTAAAGGGAACATTCATATTACCTTCACTATTCATTATTATTCATCATTCATGCTATCTAATCCATTTATCAAAATCGTTGAGGAAGCTTGTCAGCCCTTCGCTTTCTCATACTAGAGAATAAAAAAAAAATGTTCCTATAGTAGTTTCAAATTCTTATAATTCCATATCTACTAACTTCATAGGTCGAACTTCCTCACATTTTTGAATTTAGTGTACTTATTATCATATTAACTTTGAATTCTTACCCCTAGTGAAGGTGGTTTCTTTCTCTTCTCTCTTATTTTCACAAAGTTGTTTGAAAATTGGGAATGTTGATACTACTTCCCATCTCTAACATCACCATACCTTTTATCAATATCAGGATCAACTAACTTCATCCATTGATTGAAATATTTTCTTCTTAGTAGGAATCATTCTTATTTAGACTTCATAGTGACCCTTATCATGCTCTTATATGAAATACTTATGTAACTCCATGACTATTTTCCACCATGTGACACCTCATGATTATTCCCTCCCATTCTGCTCTAGGGTAGGCTAGTTCCTCTTGTTAATCATTTACATTCAATCATGAAATTTCATCCACTCATTTTTAAGTGTTTATCCATTACTCATTTCTATTCATCTCCTCATTCTATGTCAATCACATTTTTTAGGGCAACAGCGGGTGAAGTTTGTAAAGTCCTTCTTTTTCCCTTCCTCCCCAGACAACTTTATCCAAATATCACTGCTAACATTCACCTAATTGGCTAAAAATGGAAAAATTACAAATACATTGAATTCTTTAATGTCATCAACATGGTTATGTTGTTCTTCCAAGATTTTCAATTCACTCTCATTTATAATAAAATAATCACCTTTATGGTTACCTCGAAACATTAATTAGGTAAGTTGATAATAATTGTCAATTACTATTCCAATTCTAAATATTAGTATTTCTTAAGTTACTACAATAATTTAAAGCCCTATTTCTCCTTAGTTCTTCCCATACCTCAATAGTATAACATAACACATTGCATTCTTACTTGATTATGATCACTGAGATGCTATGAAAAGCATATCAAAGGATGTCATCACTTCACTTAGAGTAATTATCTTTAAAAACACAACTTATTCACACCCCATTTTTTTGACATAACATTAAGGCATATTCCTTAAACTAGATACAATAAACAAATACCATAAGTACAAATGAAATGAAAATTATATTGTTGGTTTTGAGTTATTGTCTTACTACTCTTCCTAACTCTCTAAAAATAATACATCATTGCAACAAATTCAATTAAATAGTATTTTTAATACATCTATTCTCATCCAAAATCTATTGTTCTTATCTTATATAATTTGTTAAATTTGTAACACAAAATCATAATTAATACTAATTTATCCCTTTTTCACTTCTTAAAATCTCTTATTTTAATAAATAAAATAAAAATCTAAAATAAAATTAATATGTAACCTCAAATAATAATTGATACACTTGCATTCAAGGAATGTTATCCTCGTGTTTTTAGATCATATTGAAACCATAAAATAATGAACAGAGGCAAGTGGACAGAGTCAACAATTTTGCACCATAAACAACGATCATCTAAAGGTAATAAGATATCAGAGTTTATACCATTGTGAATTGGAACAGATTTCACTATTTTAGAGCACTTCAAATGGTGACGATATTACAAATGTTAACATCAATTATCCAAATGCTACTATGTAAATTGTGTTGTAAAATGAACCGGTGGTGAGTAGTTACACCAACATTAAAGATTTGTTCCTCCACAAAAACATGCCAGTATACCATATCAATAGTGCTCAAAAATTTTAGGGAAAATGCCATCCAATGTGGATCGAATCATGTCAGTTGGCGTATTGTTCAATCACAAGAAATGAATGTTTAGGATGTGAAATTCAGTTGTTTACAATGTTCAGAAATGACCATCATCTCAAATATGTAAATCTGAACGGGCGAAAAAGAAATCGACCGGTAAAAGTTGCAAAGGTGATAGGGTTTCCTGGAAGATTTTAGATACATAGAAGAAATTCATCTAAAACATGGAATTATGAACAGGCAAAATGAAATTGACCAGTAAAGATTGCTAAGTTGCTAGGATTTTCGAAAGATGTTTGTCGTAGAGACGAAATTCATCTAAAATATGGAATTCTGAACAGGAAGTTAGTAATTTCAGAAGTACCTACAACTCATAATTCGCATGCAGAAAATTAAAATAGATAGTCAGTGCCCAGTCCTAGTTTCGAATTTCACCAGGACGAGGCATGCGAAAATTTGTAGGACCAATGTTAACTCCTGGCAGCTAGAAATTCAAGGATTAGCTACCTAGTCCCGTTGTTTCACTGTGGCAGCAAACACTTAAACTAAAGAAAAATTGAAGGCAAAGGCGGAGGAATAGAAAGTTATAAATTTGGAAAAATCTTTGGAAACGACTGAAGCGCAATCCAGTCTAGGAGATAGAAATATAGATAGCCAAAACAAATATTTTGATCAAGAATTAAATGATCTCCGGCTACAGCAATTGCTATGAAATAAACCTACGGCTTCTGCCTGCAGTAAATTATTTGTCTTTAACAAAATTTGGTCACATAATAGCTATAGGAAATCCGTTAATCTCAGTACAAGCTAAAGATAAGCTTCAAAAATCTTGTTCGCCTCATAAAAACTAAAGACAAGCTATCGTTTCTATAATTGCAAGTTTCTAAGAATGTTTCTTTCTTTAAGTCATCAAGACGCTAAAAAGGGTAGCGATATGAGAAAATATAGAAGAAAACTAATGTTTTACTCATAAATTACAGACCCTGTCACTGTTGGATTGGCTCATGGCAACCGGAGGGGGTATGCCTGATAAAAACCCGTGATAAAGTTTGGTGTTTCCTTCAAATATGGCATTAATTTCTTGAAATCAGAAAAGCTAAATTTCATATTGATGATTTAAATTGTCAAATCAGCTCAAAAAAACATAAATCCGTGAAATTCTCCGCCTGTTTTTTTTTTCCAAACTAATTGCAGAACTACAAGTTTGGTGCCCTATAAATGGCGGATTTTCACTTTAATATCAACAAATTAAGGTGAATTTCTAATATTACAGCTGGTCTTATCAATTCCGGTACTTTGCTTTGGGAAATGGAGTCAAGAAAAGAAGAAAATTAGTAAGGTGAGTCTGTCAAATCTCGTTGATTTGAACAACACATTGAATTCCAACTTGAAAACTATGAAAGCATTTAGAAGATCAATTTTTGCACACATAAACATTAGTGCACAGTCAAACTATGTGATTTCCATTATTCTGAATGAAAATATGAGTACAATGTCCAATCAATAACAAAAGAGAATCAAAGTTTCTCTTAAAAAACCAAGAAGGTTTACTAACAAGCTCTAAGTAGTTAAATCCAATCATTACTGGAGAGTTCGTCCATGCAATATTATGGATCTCTATGAAACCTGGTGAACATGCGCTATCTTCAAGTCAGAGAGTAAGTGCAGTGGAAAATGGAGTGGAAAATGAGGAGGAAAAGAATGAAGGAAATACCAGAGTTCAGAAAGTAATGGATCCCCCGTATAATTTTTTTGAATCTATATTAATAGACTAGATAAGAAAAGATTTTTTGTGGATGAAAATGATAATTGTTAAGTGATGTATGTATAAGTCAACATGGATCAACAAACCCTCATGCAAGTAAATTAAGCATGATATAAAATTAAATCATGATGACCTAGTGTTCATATGCAATTGCATATAGCGGTATTGGAATCGGTAAGCCAAAGGGTAAATGAATGTAAAACCAAGGGATTTTAAGTTTGAGATAGATGATTTAAATGATGATTGTATAACTAGTAATATCTTAACAATGAATTTCACCATAATTTCCTTGGGGAAGGAAGAATATATGAAGAGAGATTGAGACTCAAGATGATGAGGCTCATGTGAAATTTAACGATGTACTTAGATGATTATACCGATTGTGTAAATGATCAACTTCTTAGTTGAAAGAAGTGGAAATGATTATTGAAAAGTAATTGACAACTTGATGAAAACATGACACTAATAAGATTGGTAAGATAACCTAGATCCTAGGGATACGTTGAATAATCTTATTTCATAGTTGGTATTCAATGTTTGTACAAGTAAATGAAATTGATTTTACTAATGAATCATGATAAGAATTCTTATAGAGTATTATTCTATATTTGATGAGTATTGAGATGTTTCTCATATTGATGATGTTTCATGATATGATGGTATGAGGGTGATCATGCTCATGTGGTTCATATTTATATAGTTGTTACAATAGTGATGATGTGTACTTATGATGATTATAATATGCATAGGCATTACGATGTTATGTCGAGGTATATTGACATATTCATTTACTACGTGATGATATGTATTTAATGTTGAATACTCATGATGGATATGATATGCATAACGTGGCATAGGAATTATGATGCTATAATATGAGGTTTATTGACTTGTGGTTCATTTATTATGTGGAGTCATGATATATCTTTGATGCAAATATGTTGATGTTATAACTTATGATGGTATTTCATGAGGTGAAGCATGTAATAGTTGCATACAAATTTATGACATGCATGAGCATGCAGTTCGTTACTTTGTGATTAACAATGATGAATGTTCTCATGATGACACGCAAGACTTGGCATGTGGATTATTTTCTATGATGCTATGATGGTATAGATAATGCATTGGTTGCATGTTGAGGTGTGATGATTGACAGGACTCCACAAATGGGCCGAGAGGGCCGGTTTATTGGATGATCTCATGCGAGCCCATATGCACGAGGGAGAATAAGTAACACCATATGGGATGGGGACAAACTCAATCAACACTACATATGCCAGTGGTTCTTTTGTCTTCTGTAGCTCTTGATGGATAGCTCTTGAAGGGTTATGGGACCATCTTGAGGAGGCCAAGTGCCTGATGTTCTAGGCTAGGTGCCTGTTATTAGATTGGGATGCCGAAGTCTGGTGGGGGTCTAAGGACTTCGACGCCTGGGGTTGTGTGCCTTAGTGAGTTTTGGAGGGAGTGGGCCAACCTTGCGAGATGCTCGGAGTCATTCAGTACCGTACCGGATGCCTTCCTTGGGGCAGATGAGGTCTCAGTCAGGCGCGAGCCTTGGGGCCAGCCTTGGACTAGGATACAGGCTGGGGAGGCTTATGCCTGGTTTCGAAAGTGGGAAAAAGCACAGAGATTCCTTGGGATTTCCCAAGTGTTGTGAAACTTTCAATATCTATTGGTTATACTAGTTCAGCAGACGGTGTCGGCAACCATGAAGTAATAAATAACAAAATAAAATGTTAAATAATTCAACTTAACTTTGGGACGAAGTTCCTTAAAGTGAGGGAGTATGTAATGTTCCCTAATAATAAATAATTAAATAAAAAGAAGAATATAATATATATTAAGAAATACAGAAAAAATAAATAATATAGTAATTAGTAAATAATAATAATAAAATAATAAATAACAATACTAAAGCTCTAAATAAATATAATTAGAAATAAAACAAGAAAGCAATAAAGTTGTCCACTCATCAATACTCTTAAAAGAACTTTCTTCTTGATAGAACATCCCTTCATTTCCTCCTACCCGATATTCATAGATATATTTTTATTTTTTCCTAGTCTTAATTTCCTAATATTCCATGTCTACTAGCTTCAAAAATGGAAACTTCTTCACTTCATTCTACTTTATTAAATTGACTTTAATTTCTTACCTCCATCCATTGTGGCTTCTTTTCCTCCTCTCTTGAAAACATCGCATTGGTACACTTTGGAAATGTTGTTAATATTCCCCAACTTGAGTAATAACCTATAAATAAATTCATTAAGATGGCTACCAAATGTAATCCGCTTATCATTTCCCATTTTAAGACATCAAAATAATAAAATTGCCTGATCATACATCTTGTTATCCATAATTCATAGTTAGTCACCTATGGAAAACTTTACAATGTGGCTCTCCCATTAGAGGGAAAAACTATTATAGATGTTGTCATGCACACAACTTATCTGATCCAAGTTGGCCATAATCACATGAGCTATCATTAGTTATCATCATTAGAAAATCTGCAAGTTTCTCCTTTCCCTTTCTCCTTAAACAACTTTATCCAACATATGCAATTAACCTTGAATCACAAAACCTCATGTAACATTATACTCAACATCATAACAGTTAACTAAACGAAATTGAAATCATAGTGTACGATTTAGATGTATTATAAAGTTTAATCAATAAAACATGCTTTTAGATTCTCCATAAAAGTATCTGTCTTAGCTAAGTAAGAAATCCATCAATGGAAATTTTGATAAATTGATAAGCAGTCATCATTTCAAACCTCAGAAATCATACTATTGTTGGACTGTATACTTTCAATGGTGTGTGCGCTTTTAAATTTAATGCAAGGTGTATATCAGTTGTTCTCGAATATCTCTTTTATGTATGCTTAGCACTGTGCATGTTATTTTAATCACAATTTGGAAGAGAAACACCTACAATATACTGTTTACCAACTGTTATAATACCACAAGGAACCAACAAGTAAACTTAGATTTCTTTGTGGAAATTTCTAAGATATTCTAAGTGGGTATCTTTTGACTATGACTAATATAAATGAGTATTTTTGGGTCTGAACCATTTCTGGGCACAATATATGTTTCAAGCGGTCATTGTGTTCAAGTAAATGGCAAAAAAAATATACCTACAACAATGCATCTATAAGATGTTTGACAAAACATCTCACTGAAAAATGCTTATTTCTTATCTTGAACCTATCTCATAATTGGGTAAAATCTGAGATTGGGAGATTGGTTTTAACTCCTTGTGATTCATAATAATGTCTAAATTATATGATTGTTTTGTAATCGTGTAGGTCACGCATAAAAGTCATATATGAATCAAAGATGATGTAACCAAAAAAAATTAGGGATGAGGGTTTCATAGAACCACTTGAAAATTTATGGAGCTGAAAGAAAAAACCATCATAATACATTAAATCTCCAATTTAATAAATTTTGGCTATATGGAAATGGGAACTTCGTTGAATTAAAGCTCAGCATGAATTACTTAAACTTTATTTTGAACGCTCAATATTAACCTCCATGACCACTTTCAGTTTTTTTCCCTTACAACTTCTCAACCAAAGTTTTACGCCGTGTAAATAATAAATCAATGGTTCTTCTGATCTCCCACACAAAACTTTGGCATACTTTGTACAAATCAGATTCTCAAACTAGGGTATTCAAACTTCAAAGAAATGATCGCTTTTGAATATGGTTTAGCAGATCTTTTTCCTTCGTATAAAATCAGATTTATTATGTAGAAAATGACAATTTAAGGTTTTGTTTCTGCTGAGACTTAACTTTCTTTGCGTTATCACCTGGCAGTTCCCTATCTGAGACTTAACTTTTTGTAGCTATTTGAAATGAGCACAAGATGGTGTTCCAAATTGTATTATGTATTCATTCACTGGGATAAAAGTAAATCCCCTGGAAGTGGATCCTAACAAATTATCCACGACTTTTTCAACAAAAAATAAAATAAAATAAAAATATTGTCTCTTTCTTCGTATGCAATCATTATTGACTTGCCTCAAAGTTTTATTAATTTAAGTTGGAGGAAAATAAGAAAACGAAATATGTTTTACACAAATATTGCAACATCAACTTAATTAAAGCATAAATAAAAAAAATGTGAAGTAGGTCAAACCATTTTTAATACGTAAGAAACTAAAGGTTGGATTGCTTTTACATTCAATGTCCAGATCTATGATTGAAGCTTTAAAAATTTGGTGATCCTAATGCAAGGAAAACCCTTTCTAGGAATCAACTTTATAAACGTCAACAGTTAAATGGACACAGATCATCAGAGAAGTAAAAATTTAACATAAAAATCTAATGCATTAATGCTTAGATAATGATCTTCCTAACTGGGACTAACAGAAATCAGGGAATATAAATAAAGATTTCGAAGTATGTAACAAAAATTCCATTAAAACAACCTTAAAAGAAAAGTAAAAAACTCATATTAAGGAGCAAGACATGTTTCAGAATAGCATGAAGTCTTCAAACTTTCATCAGTTAAGAAGTATAGGCTCGGATGCACTAAAACATAAATAAAGAAAATCTACTATCTTAAAAGTAATTGTATTATATTTATTTAATAACTTACATAGAATTGAACCTGCTCTAACTATAAAAAAAATATATATATATATGTCGAAGGTTAAGGTAAGTTTTGGATATTAATCTTAATACAGTGAACTACCATGATGCTACAAATAACAATTTAGTTCCAGCCAGGAGATTCAAAGAGCTAGAACAACACATAATTGTATCAAATAACTTATTACCTAAGAAATTGTTTGCATCATAGTGAGTCATAGGTGAGTTGTATACTGCCAGAACACTGCCTAAAGAATGAAATATCTAACCCCAAAACATTCACTCAACCCTGTATATAAAGAGCATCCTTCTCCAAAAGTCAATCACCCTAGCCACTGTAAGAAAAGAAAAGAAACGCTGCTAAATTTCAAAAAGGCTCTGCATGAATGCCAAGGGTGTTGACTTTCCTTTCCTAGATGGCTTTTCTTATGAAAACGGTTGTTTTAACTCTAATATAGAGAGCATTGGCTTAGATAGATTTTTCCTTGGCTAATAATGTTTCCTTTTTCTTATCTAATTTTATTTTATTTTACTGTTGTTTACTCAAAGCAAAAAAAGAAAACTACTTTCTCCCCTTCTTCTTTTTCTGGGCAACATCTCCTCAGTCAGGCTCGCCCTTATTTATTAATCACATTGTTTAAAATCTCTTGTTTACCGTTCACTTGTGGTTGATATCATCCAAGGCAGATTGAATTGGAGGTTTACTGTTTACTTATGCAAAAATGAAATGATGGCTTGATTTCTTCTCTTGATTGATTTTTTTTCTTCTTTCCTTAAAATCAGTTCCAAACTTTCACATTACCTTTAGCCAAGCATATTACACCAGAGCTTCAACACTTATTTGAATTTTGAACACTAGACTGTGTTAAACTGGATAAGGTTGAAGCCATGATTCCTTGGAAAAAGCAATATAGAGATTAATTACCGAAGCTGCGCTACTTACACCCTTATCCGATCATGCAAAAGTGATAAACTTTGACTTGAAGATAAATTGAATGGGTTGTATAATTGACAATGTATAATTCTCTGAAATATCGGTATATTTTCTATCTATCAACTTATTTTCACATGTAATTTTTATTTTTATTTTAATCTAGTGTTATTCATTACGTCATAGTTATGCGATTTAATAAAAAAAATTACATACAATTCATTTTCAAATTTGATTCCACCGTGACCATTATTTACCCTAATTATACAGCGCGGACCCAGATAGCCTCTTAAAGTCAGAATTTTCTTTTCTTATCCAGTCATGTTTTTTTAAACTCTTCTTCAATCAAAATTGAAATAGATAGAAAAGTGAATTAAATCCGAAATTGGTCGAGGAGAAAGAAAATTATAAGTGGATTTAATCAGGAATTTGATAAAAGAAGCTGGATTTTTAAGATCTTATTCTGTGATCGAGATTAATAGGAAATGCGATTTGATTAAAGATAGATTCCTTTTTGAGGTTTTCATTATTGAAATTGATCTGCACCCTAATCTATTTTTGGTTCTATGTTGAAGATGTTTTATGGCAAGATTGCAGTAGATCAAATACTAAAGCAAGAAGAAATACTGCAAAAAATAAACAAACACTCACGACAGAAATTCAAAGGAATCTTACAAAAAAAACGGGGAAAGAGCACATAATGTGTTCCCTTCTCACTGTTGGTTGTCCAATTGAATAGAGCACCATAAAACACTTTGTTATTGCTTCCTCGGACATCCCTATGTTATCTTTTAATGAAGATCATTGTTTAGTCTCGTTCCTTCCTCGTTTTCCAGCCATCCAAATCTCCCTTGTGCAAGGTCTGAGAGTCCCACTTAAAACAAGCTCAGTTACTTTTATAATTGTCTTTTACATTTGTTTCTTGCAATACATTTTTTTTTTTTTTTTTTTTTTTTTTGGTTCACTTCCAACATGTTCATGTTTAAGATGGATCAAGCCTTTTCTTTCCCAAGATGATAGATCTCGTCATCTTGCTCATGAGATGTTAAAATGCCATTTCGATTAATTCTGCCATATATCGTTTACTATTTTCGGTGGCATCGTTCTTTTTCACTCGTCAAAACTTTAGCATACCTTCACTTGGTGCTAAGTTAAAATTTACTTTATTGGTTTGCACCACATTCATGAATAGTGGACAAGGCGTCCATAAGATTTGAATCTGTCTCATCATAGTAAGCACCTCCTAATTATTGTTCAAGTTTCAACTTTCTTTCTCATCACATTTTGATAACTGATCTGGCTTTGGTAGACTGATATACTTGTTAAACTAGCTACAACCAGCTTATTTCTTTAGAATCATTACAAAAGTCTGCTATTAAATTATGGAAGTGAGACATGAAATTCCAGGAGTATCACCATTTGTTTTGGAGGATCAACTATAAGTGTTTGGCTATCATTGCATGCATATGCGGGTCACTTGATTTCACTGTTAGAAATCTGATATTTTTTGCAGAGGTCTGATATAGGTCTAATCTTGACATTACAGTCATATATTACCTTTGCATTTGGCACTAAGCTTGAATCTAGATCATTAGTACTCCTTATTTTGCATTTAGTGATCATTTGAGAAGTGATTTGGTGGACTAATTGGATCATCTAGTGACTCACATCACATTGTAGTTTTGCTTTAATTAGTTATTAAATTTTGGTATCTAAGGACTGATATATTATTGGCAATAAGCTACAACAATCGGATTTCTTGACAGCAAACTAACGTTGTTATAACTTAAAGTTTGGTGCATTCATTAGTTCCTCATTGGTTTTCTCATGCATTATTATGCCATTTTATAGACAGCAGATTGATATTTGCATTAGTATTGGAATGAGCCTCCTTTCTTGTTTCTTCTCTGGTTTGGATACCGGCTTTTTCCTCTGTGGTTCTCTGCTCTCATTAGAATCTCATTGCATGGTAAAACCACTGATAGAAATCTCATTTTCTGGAGTTGTTTGTGCTTGCATCTTCTTACCATTTTCTAAACGTTGTTTCATAAAATGAACAGTGCTATAATCAACTACAACAGTTAAAGGTGTGACAGTGCTTCACTAATATAAAAGTTTATTAATCCAAGGTGTTGCTCACATAGCTCTCTCTGGACAGCTTGTTTATCTCTAGCTACTTGTGCTTGTACACTTTATTTCCATTACAACCATATAACAAAGCGAAATTCTAAATGAGTCACATGATTAAAGGTATATAGTTTTGTTGCGACTCATTGATTCATTGGAAAAGTTTTTTTGTAATCTTGTAATCTTGGATAGCAGGTTATTCAATACTCTTGATCTACATTGTCTCATTAGAGCATTTTCATTACATTTTAGTCTTGCATTTTTTGGTTGAATAATTGGTTTAATATTAAGGGAAAAGTCTTCTTTAGAGCAAGCATCCTTGTTTCTCTAGTTATTTAGATGAGAGTTTAAGAACAGCGTAGAGTATTCAAATCACAAGCATGAAACATATATTTTGCCCAGAAATGGTTCAACACCAACAATACTCATTTATATCAGTCATAGTCAAAAGATACCTACTTAGAATATCTTAGAAATTTCCACAAAGAAATTTGAGTTTACTTGTTGGTTCATTATGGTATCATAACAGTTGGCAGACAATATATTGTAGGTATTTCTCTTCCAAATTGTGATTAAAATAACATACATAGTACTAAGCATACATAAAAGAGATATTCGAGAACAGTTGATATACACCTTGCATTAAATTTAAAAGCGCACACACCACTGAAAGTATACAGTCCAACAATAGTATGATTTCTGAGGTTCGAAATGATGATTCCTTATCAAATTTATCAAAATTTCCATTGATGGATTGCTTACTTAGCTAAGACAGATACTTTTATGGAGCATCTAAAAGCATGTTTTATTGTTTAAACTTTATGATACATCTAAATCGTACACTATGATTTCAGTTTAGTTTAATTAACTGTTATGATGTTGAGTATAATGTTACATGAGGTTTCGTGATTGTTTCGTGATTCAAGGTTAATTGCATATATTGGATAAAGTTGTCTAAGGAGAAATGGAAAGGAGAAACTTGCAAATTTTCTAATGATGATAACTAATGTGATTATGGCCAACTTGGATCAAATAAGTTGTGTACATGACAATATCTAATGGGAGAGCCACATTGTAAAGTTTTCCATAGGTGACTAACTAAGAATTATGGATAACAAGATGTATGATCAGGCAATTTTATTATGTTGATGTCTTAAAACAGGAAATTATAAGCGGATTACATTTGATAGCCATCTTAATGAATTTATTTATAGGGTATTACCCAAGTTGGGGAATAGTAACAACATTTCCAAAATGTATCAATGTTATGCTTCTAAGAGAGAAGGAAAAGAAACCACAATCGCCGGAGGTGAGAAATTAAAGTCAATTTAATAAAATAGAATGAAGTGAAGAAGTTTCCATTTTTGAAGCTAGTAGACATGGAATATTAGGAAATTAAGACTAGGAGAAAAAAAAATATATCTATGAATATCGAGTGGGAGGAAATGAAGGGATGTTCTATCAAGAAGAAAGTTCTTTTAAGCGTATTGATGAGTGGACCGAGAAACATGATTGGTAATGGTCATAGTGATGATCTACATGGTTTAATAGTTGAAGTATAAAAGGAATGTTGCTAGAAATTTTATAAGGATACCTTGAGAGGAATTGTGTACATATTGACAAAAGAAGTGAGAGTCAATTAATAGAGGTTGTACTTGACTGAATTGCACTCATTATTTCATGAGTGGGACTTCACATAGAGAAACTTATCAAGTTTTGTTCCCATAGCGTTAAAAGAGGATGTTTGCACAGAACACCACACATTTAAATTTTTCATGGACAATGATGGTAGAAGTGTTTCCAACTGTTTCAAAATCTAAAATAAAGATACTATTTAATAAGCAAGAATCTCTTGTCCAACTTGAAGAAGGGTGAATTTACGATAAAGAAATCAAGTGGTATTGAGATAGGAACTTGACGAGATAAGAAAATAATTTTGTAGATGAAAATGATAATTGTTAAGTGATGTAGGTATAAGTCAACATGGATCAACAAACCCTCATGCAAATAAATTAAGCATGATATAAAATTAAATCATGATGACCTAGTGTTTATATGCAATTGCATATAACGGTATTGGAATCGGTAAGCCAAAGGGTAAACGGATGTAAAACCAAGGGATTTTAATTTTGAGATAGATGATTTAAATAATGATTGTATGACTAGTAATATCTTAACAATGAATTTCACCAGAATTTCCTTGGGGAAAGAAGAATATATGATGAGAGATTAAGAGTCAAGAAGATGAGGCTCATGTGAAATTTAACGATGTACTTAGATGATTATACCTATGGTGTAAATGGTCAACTTCCTAGTTGAAAGAAGTGGAAATGATTATTGAAAAAGTAATTGGCATCTTGATGAAAACATAACACTAATAACACTGATGAGATAACATAGATCCTAGACGGATATTGAATAATCTTAGTTCATAGTTAAATGCTTGTAAAGTAAATGAAATTGATTTTTCTAATGAATCATGATAAGAATGCTTATAGACTATTATTCTATATTTGATGAGTATTGAGATGTTTCTCATATTGATGATGATTCATGATATGATGGTATGAGGGTGATCATGCACATGTGGTTCATATTTATATGGTTGTTACAATAGTGATGACGTATCCTTATGATGATGATGATATGCATTATGTTACGTCAAGGTATATTGAAATATTCATTTACTACGTGATGACAGGTATTTAATGTTGAATACTCATGATGGATATGATATGCATAACGTGGGATAGGAATATGACACTATAATATGAGGTTTATTGACATGTGGTTCATTTATTATGTGAAGTCGTGATATATCTTTGATGTAAATATGTTGATGTTATAACTTATGATGGTATTTCATGAGGTGAAGCATGTGATAGTTGCATACAAATTTATGACATGCATGAGCATGCAGTTCGTTATTATTCATAATATTGCGATTAACAATGATGAATGTTCTCATAATGGCATGCAAGACTTGGCATGTGGATTATTTTTTTATGATACTTTGATGGTATAGCTAATGCATTGGTTGCATGTTGAGGTGTGATGATTGACAGGACTCCACAAATGGGCCAAGAGGGACGCTTTATTTGATGATCTCGTGCGAGCCCATACGCACGAGGGAAAATAAGTAACACCATATGGGCTGGGACAAATTCAATCAACACTACATATGCCAGTGGTTCCTTTGTCTTGTATAACTATTGATGGATAGCTCTTGAAGGGCTATGGGGCCATCTTGAGGAGGCCAAGTGCCTGATGTTCTAGGCTAGGTGCCTATTATTAGATTCGGATGCCGAAGTCTGGTGGGGGTGTAAGGACTTCGATGCATGGGGCTATGCGCCTTAGTAGTTGTGGAGGGAGTGGGCCAGCCTTGCGAGATGCCCGGAGTCATTGAGTATCGTACCGGATGCTTGCCTTGGGGCAGATGAGGTCTGAGTCAGGTGCGAGCTTTAGATCCAGCCTTGGACTAGGATACAGACCGGGGAGGCATATGCCTGGTTCCGAAAGTGGGAAAAAGGACAGAGATTCCTTGAGATTTCCCGGGTGTTGTGAAACTTTCAATGCCTACTCGTTATACTAGTTCAGCAGAGGGTGTAGGGCAAACAGGAAGTAATGTATGTATTGTCCTT